>JAVHYY010000628.1:0-10000 GCA_035221665.1 Okamejei kenojei
ACTAGGCCACAAGTTCCCCACCCCGGCCCTGGAAATACAGATCAGGAACTAGATGGCTTTTTCAGCCTATTTTTTAGGCTTTTTAGATATTTTTAAACAACTTTGGGCTCCCAATCATTACCAGTTCGGCCTAGATGGTTTTTTGGGCCTATATTTTCGCTTTTATATTCTTTTAAGGCAAGTTGGCCTTAGGACATTACCCAGTTCAGGACCTTGATATGGCTTTAGACAACATCTACGAATTTAAAAATTTTTCGAAAAACAGGTGGAAATTTGCAAAAACAACAGTCCAGTTCTCACAAAATTTAATTGGCGATTAAATTCTTGTCCAAATCCACATTTAGGAGAAGTTCAGCTGTTCTTACACCCTTTAAAAATAAGAGACGGAGAATAGAGAGAGAATGAGAGAGGGAGGGGGTGAGAGAGAAGGAGACGAGAGAGAGAGGAGAGGAGAGAGATGGAGAGAGATGAGAGAGAGGGGGGTAGGGAGAAGAGAGAGAGGGGAAGAGAGACGTGAGAGAGAGAGAGTGAGAGGAGGAGAGAGCGAGAGAGAAGAGAGTGAAGGAGGAAGAAGAGGCGAGAGCTGAGAGAGAGAGAGAGAGAGAGGGAGAGAGAGGGGCCTGAGAGAGAGAGCACAATCAGTTAAATATATTTAACAAGACACTCAGGCCTTCGGCCACCGAGTCGTTGCCGACCAGCGATCGCACATACACATGCTAGTTTAGTGATTACCCAGGGCGGGGGGAAAAACACGGTCCTTCAGCCCTATCCTTGCCCAACTGGCCCAACGTGCCCCATCTACACTAGATCCCCCTGCTGCCCACGTTTGGCCCATATGCCCTCAAAAAACCTGTCCTATTCATGTACTATCCAAGTGTTGTGATAGTCCATGCCTCAAACTACCTCCTCCGGCAGCTCTTCCATACACCCACCACCCTCTGTGCGGGAAAGTTGCCCCTCAGTTCCTATTCAAA
This sequence comes from Okamejei kenojei, assembly GCA_035221665.1. Lineage (NCBI taxonomy): Eukaryota > Metazoa > Chordata > Chondrichthyes > Rajiformes > Rajidae > Okamejei > Okamejei kenojei. Next base: position 975 of record JAVHYY010000628.1, read on the forward strand.
TTTTTCCCACCCCCACCTCTCTCACCTTAAAACCATGTCCTATGGTCCTTGATTCCCCTATTCTGGGCAAGAGACTCGGTGTGCGTTTTACCCGATCTAGATCCTCTGGGATTTTGTTACACTCAATAAGATCAAACCCTCATCCTCCTGCGCTCCAAGAAATAGAGTCCCAGCATGCCCCAACCTTCTCCTGTTGAGGTTGCCGGAAGGAAAGCAGCGGGTGAGGCAGCTTTATGGATGGATGCGAAGTGAAATTAGGCAAATCGTTTCGGGTCGATCCGAGACCCTTTCTTCAGACGCTGGGGTCAAAACTTGCCAAATTCTGCTCCGAAAGTGTACAACTGCAATTCCTTTAAATTCATCCCTCCCTCCCTCTCCTCCCTCTATCTTTCCTCTCCCTCTCCCTCTCTCTCTCTTTCCCTCTCCCTCTCTCCTTTCTCTCTGTCACTCTCCCTCTTTACTTACCTTTCCCTCTGCCCCTTCCCACCTTCCCCCTTTCACTCAATTCTTCCATTTTTTTTGCTCCATTCTTTCATTTCTCCTTCTCTCTTTTACTCCCTCCCGCAAGCCTCACTCCTCCACCTGTCCCTCCATCTCCTCTCCCTCTTCTTCTCCCTCACTCTGTCTCCCATCCCTCTTCCTCCTCCCCCTGCCCTGTACATTTACCATTCCATCTCCCCTTTCTCTCCCCCTTCAGTTTCTCTTTTCCCTCTCTCTTTGTTCCTCTCCTCCTCTCTTTGTCTCTTTCTCTCTTCTCCCCCTCCCCCATCTCCTCTCCTCTCTTTTCCGGGGGCGGGGCATCCGGCCCTATGGACTGATCGCACGTCCCCATTGGTGGAGAGAGACGTCACTCACGGTGGCGGTGGGCGGGAAGCGGCGGGCTGATTGGGGAGGACGGACGTCAGTCAGAGGGGGGGAGTAGGGAAACCCGCCCCCCATTGTCTCTCTATGGTCCGCGTTGCAGAAAGGAGTGAGAGAGAGGAAGAAGGAGGAGGAGAGAGGGAGGAGTAGTGGGCTGGGGAGGGAAAGAGATATTAAAGGAGGAAATTAAGACGTTGACAGTGAAAAGTGAGGATTTGAGCGAAAAGGGGGAAGGTGGAAGAGAGGGAAGTTGAGGGGAGAGAGAGAGAGAGATAGTAAGGAGAGGGAGATGAGGAAAGGGAGGGGAGAGGGGGGAGGGAGGGAGAAAGAGGAGAGGAGGAGAGCGAGGGATAGAGCAGAGAGACAAAAACGATGGGAGGAAGGAAAAAAATAGGGGAGAGAAGAGGGAAAGAGAGAAAGGAGGAGTAATGGGAGAGGGAAAGATAGAGAGGGAGAGAGGACAGAGAGAGGGAGAGAATGAAAGGGGAGAGGTGAGCGGGAGAGGAAAGATAGTGGAGAGAGAGGGAAAGGAGAGAGGGAGAGAGAGGAAGGATGAGAGAGGAGGAGAGAGATTAGAGGGCGGGGAGGAGGAGAGGAGTGGAGAAGGTTGGGGAGAGAGAGATGGAGGGGAGGAGAGGAAGGGAGCGAGAGAGAGAAAGAGGGGAAGGAGATTGAGGGAGAGAGAGGAGGAGTGTTTGACTGCGGTAAGGAGGAGGGGAGGTGGGGGGGAGGGAGGGAAACAGACGAGAGAAATGAAGAGAATTGACGTGAAAAAAATGAATATTGAAGTGAAAAGAGCGGGGGAAGGTGGGAGGGGAGGGCAGGTTGGAGACCGAGAGAGAAGGTAGAGGAGAGAGGAGCGAGAGGAGAGAAAGGTAAAGATGGGGTGAGGAGGGGAGAGAGAGGAGAGATACTGAAAAAGGAGAGAGGAGAAAGATAGAGGAGAGGGGGTTTGTGCGGTGACAGAGAGGGGGCGGGAGAGAGAGAGAGGTGTGGATCTAACTACACAGAGAGAGGGCCAGAGTGAGTGGGACGAGGGAAAGTTAGAGAGGAGAGAGAGAGAGAGGAGAGGGTAAAATAGAGGAGAGGAGAGGGGGAGAGAGGGTATAATGAAATTTAAAGGAATTGCAGTTTTCAACTTTCGGAGCAGATTTGCAAGTTTGACCCCACATCTGTATGGAAGGGTGTCGGCCGCCAGAAAACGTTGCTAATTTCCTTCGCTCCCATGGATGCTGCCTTAAAACCGCTGAGCTTCTCCTGCATTTGTTTGTCTACAACCTTAAGTAAATTCAATCGTTAGTTTCTTTCAGAGTAGAGGCGTGCGTGCGTGCGTGCGTGGAGGGTGCGCGTGTGTGGCGGGCACACAATAACTCCAGGTGTGGTCTCACCAGGGTCCCTGCACAAACTGCAGAGACCGCTTTGCTCCCATACTCAACTCCTCTTTTTATGAAGGCCAACAGGCCAAACTGCACACAATACTTCCAGGTGTGTGGTTTCACAGGGCCCTGTCAACTGCAGAAGGACCTCTTTGCTCCATATACTCAACTCTTTCTCTGTTTTCTTTAGTTGTCCTTTCCAAAATAAAAATGAAAAACATCTTTTACTCTTTGTGGACATACTTGATGTTTGAAATATTTTCTTTGAAATATGTACTTCAACCAGTTAGTCTAATTTTGTTTGGAGTTAGGAGGTGGAAAATAGGCCTTCGGCTCAACGGAGTCCGTACCGAACAGCGGTTTTGCCCGTTCACACACTAAAGTTTAGTTTGGAGTACAAGTGCGGAAAATAGGCCTTCAGCCCACCGGAGTCGTGCCGACCAGCGACCCCCCGCTCTATCCTACACCACACACACTAGGGGGACCAATTTACAATCTTTACCAGGAAGTTCAATTAACCTACAAACCCGCACAATCTTTGGGAGCGTGAGAGGAAGCGGAGCGCCCGGGAAAAATCCCATGCAGGGAACGGGTGAGGAGAACGTGTTGTAAACTCTTCACAGACAGCAACCGTGGTTCGGGATGGATACTCGGGTCTCTGGCACCGTGAGGCGTGGCAACTCTACCGCTGGCTACCTTGACACCAGAGAGGGAGGGAGGTGAATACTTCTTCCATTCTCTCCATCATCCCCCTCTCTCTCTCTCTCTCTCTTCTCTCTCTCTCACTCTTCTCTTATCCCTGCTTCTCCCTCTCTCTCTCCTCATCCCTTCTCTTTCCCCCCTCTCCCTCCCTCCCTTCCTCTCTCCTTCCCTCCCCTCCTTTCTTCTACCCATTCGCTCTCTCCCTCCCTCTCTATATACTCTTACTATTTCCTTCGCATCTCTCCCCTCTCTCTCAGCGTCATCTCCCTCTCTCTTCTCCATTTCTCCCCATCTCATACTCGTCTCTGTCTCTCCTCTCTCTCTCGTCCTCCGGCACACACATACATACACACAGACAGGGAGGAAATGGTGGGATAGAGGAAGGCTAGAGAGAGAGAGGGGAAAAAAATTACGGCTACCGAACCCGCTCTCTCTCTATTCTCACCCCCTTTTCCCCTCTCTCTCGTTCCCCTCCTCCTAATTCTGGTCTCCGTCCTTCCTTCCCTCTCCCTCACCATCCTTACTCTAGGTTACACTTTCTCCCTCTCGTTCTCTCTATCAAACTATTACTCTCAGAAACGGACTTTCACATTCTTATCGCAACTCTCGCCAGCACTTCTTGGGGTCGCACTCATTCGCCTCCCACCGGTCTCCCTCTCCCCTCCCTCCCTTCCTCTCTCTTCTCTCTCACGCTCCAAAACTTGGCCCGAAAAATTCTTCTCAAAAGTTAATTCAAAACCTCTCAACCATTTTCTCTCGCCATTCCTTCCCCCTCTCTTCCTGACCCCTTCTCTCTCGCTCTCAATCTATCTCACAACTAGACGGTCCTCAAAACGTTTTCAACTCTCAAAACGTTCTCTCAAAACTTCTCCCAGACTTTCCTCTCTTTCCTCCTCCTCCCCTCTCTCCAAGCCCTGCCTTTCTTCCTCGCCCTCCCTATTCTCTCCCACCCCCTCCCTTTCTCTCCTCTCCGCCCCTCCTCTCTCTTAATCTTCTCCAGAAACCTCTGCTGAAAAATAATCTCAAAACTCTCCCAAACTTTGCTCTCACACTACTCTTCTTCTCATTCCCGTCGCTATCTCATCCCTTCATCCATCCCACCTTCAACCTTTACTCCTCTCCATCCCACCCTCAATGCACCAAAAAAAACAAAACAACCACCCGAACCAAACCGTCGGCTTTGCCTCCTCCACCCCGGAACGCTTCTGACAGGTAGAACACAGAGAGAAGAGAGAGGCACAGAGAGAGAGAGACAGCATCAGAGAAGAGAGGCAGCAGAGAGGCACAGAGAGACAAGGCACAGAGAGAGAGGGCCAAGAAAGATGCACACAGATGAGGAAGAGGCACAAGGAAGGAGGCACAGAGAGTAGTAGGAGGTCCACGGATAGAGGCCACAGAGAGAGAGGCACAGAGAGAGGCAGCGAGAAGAGAGGCACAACAGAGAGAGAGGCACAGAGAGAGAGGCAAAAGAGAGACGGAGAGGCCAACGAGAGAGAGGCACAGAGAGAGAGGCACAGAGAGAGGCAGAGATAGATAGAGGCACAGAGAGAGAGAGAGGCACAGAGAGAGAGAAGGCACAGAGAGAGGCAACAGAAGAGAGAGGCCACAGAGAGAGAGGCCCCAGCGCGAAGAGAGGCACAGAGAAGAGAGACACAGAGAGAGAGGCACAGAATCAGAGAGAGAGAGAGACACGAGAGAGAGGCACAGAAGATAGAGGCACAGAGACAGAGAGAGGCAGAGAGAGAGAGACACTCACAGAGAGTGCAGAGAGAGGCGCAGAGAGAAGAGGATAGACACAGAGAGAGCGAGAGAAGAGAGCACAGAGAGAGAGGCACAGAGATGGATGCACAGAGGAGTGAGAGAGTCACAGAGAGAGAGAGAGAGAGGCACAGAGAGAGAGGCACAGAGAGAGAGAGGGCCAGAGAGAGAGAGGGGCACAGAGAAGAGCACAAAGAGAGAGGCACAGAGAAGGAGGCAGCCGAGAGTGAAGGCCCAGAGAGAGAGCCACAGAGAGAGAGCCAGGAGAGAGAGTCCATAGAGAAGAGGAGGCACAGAGAGAGAGAGAGGCACAAAAGAAGAGGCCACAGAGAGGTAGGTGCAGAGAGAGAGGGGCACAGAGAGATAGCACAGAGAAGGCACAGAGAGAGAGAGGGCACAGAAGAGAGGCAACAGAGAGAGAGAGGCACAGAGAGAGAAGCACAGTCACCAGAGAGGCACAGAGACAGAGAGGAGGCACAGAAGGGAGACACCAACACAGAGGTGCAGGAGAGTGCGCTGAGGAGAGATGAGACATCACAGGAGAGAGGATGAGGCAAGAAGAGCACGAAGGGCACCAGAGAGAGAGAGAGCAGAAGAGAGAGAGACGGGCACTAGAAAGTGAGAAGGCACAGAAGTAAGAAGAGAGGCACAGAAAAGTAAGAGTGGGCACAGAGAGAGAGGCCACAAAAGAGAGATGGCACAGAGATGGCGGCACAGAGAGTGGACACAGAGGAGCGCGCCCAGAGAGAGAGGACAGAGAACGAGGAGGCAGAGAGAGAGAGAGGGGCAATAGTGAGAGAGAAGCACATCACTGAGTGAATCAGACGAGACAGTAGTGCAAGAGAGAGAGAGAGCAACGACGAGAGAGGCCAGAGGCACAGAGTGAGAGGCACAAGAGATGAGAGAGAGAGAGGCCATAGAGAGAGGCACACAGAGAGAAGCAAGAGAGAGAGGCAAGAGAGAGGCACAGAGAGAGAGGCACAGAGAGAAGCACTGAGGAAGAGAGAAGAGAGGCAGAGAGGAGGGCACAGAAAGAGAGAGTGATGCACAGAGAGAGGCACAACAAATGGGAAAGGAGAGAGGCACAGAGAGAGAGGGAGACGCTCAGAGAGAGATAGAGGCAGAGAGTAGAGCACAGAGAGAGAGGCACAGAGGAACGGCACAAGAGAAGGCACACTAGAGAGAGATGAGACAGAGGAGAGAGCACCGAGAGAGAGAGATGCAGAGAGAGAGAGAGGCACCGAAAGAGAGAGGCCACAGAAAGAGTAGAGAGAGGCCACAGAAAGTGAGAGAGAGAGGCAACAGAGGAGAGAGAGGCACAGAGAGAGAGAGAGGCACAGAGAGAGAGAGGCATCAGAATGAGAGGCACGGAGGAGACAGAGGCACAGGAGAGAGATGCACAGAGAAGAAAACAGAGAGAGAGACCACACAGAGAGGCACATAGAGAGACGACGATCCCAGTAGAGAAGGGCATCAGAGAGAGATAAGAGGGAGACAGAGAGAAGCCAGAGACCCATGAGGAGAGAGAAGAGGCACAGTATGAGAGAGAGAGGCACAGAGAAGTAGAGGCAACAGAGAGAGAGGCAAAGAGAGAGACACAGAGAGAGAGAGGCACATAAGAGAGGGCCACAGCAAGAGAGGCACAGAGAGAGAGGCACAGACAGAGGAGAAGAGGCACCAGATGAGAGAGGCAACAGAGTAGAGAGAGTGCACATATGAGTAAGAGTGGCACAGAAAGAGAGACACAGAGAGAAGAGAGAGGAGAGAGAGGGAGGAGAGGACACGAGAGAGAGGCACAGAGCGAGGAGACCAGAGAGAAGAGGGGACAGAGAGAGTGAGGCACTGCGAAGATAGAGAGAGAGGCCACAGAGAGAGAGGCACCGAAGAGAGAGGCACCCAGAGAGAGAGGCACATTCAGAAAGAGAGGCACAGAGGAAGAGGAGAGAGGAGAGAGGACAGAGAGAGGCACAGAGAGAGGACACAGGAGAGAGAGAGAAGTGAGAGAGGCACAGGCATTCAAGCAGAGAGGCAGAGGCAGAGAGAGAGCACAGAGAGAGAGAGGAGGAGGGTGGAGAGACTGAGAGAGAGAGGCACAAGAGAGAGAGAGGCCCAGAGGGAGAGAAGGCAACAGAGAGAGGAGAGGCACAGAGAGATAGAGAGGAACAGAGAGGGGGGAAGGAGGAGGCAAGAGAGGGGAGGGCGCCACAGAGAGAGAGAGGCAGAGAGAGAGAGGCAGGAGAAGAGAGAGAGGCCCAGAGAGAGAAGGGAGTAAGGCAGAGTGGGGATAGAGACAGACAGAGAGAAGAAAGGACAGAGGCAAACAGAGGAGGAGGCACAGATAGGCCAAGAGAGCACTGAGGCGCAGCGAGCGAGAGGCAAGGGAGAGAGAGAGAGGCCGCAGAGAGATAGGCACAGAGAGAGTTGAGAGAGGCACAGAGAGAGAGAGGCACAGAGAGAGATACAGAGAGAGAGAGAGAGAAGAGCGCAGGAGATAGAGAGAGGCACAGCAGAAGAGCACAGAGAGAGAGGCACCAGGAGAGAGAAGGGCAGAGAGTAGACAGAGAGAGATGAGAGGCAAAGAGAGACACACAGAGAGAGAGGCACAAAGAGAGAGGCCGCAGAGAGAGAGAGGCAGGAGAGAGAGAGAGAGAAGAGAAGAGAGCTGGCACAGAGAGATAGAGGCACAAGAGTGAGAGAGGGATGGCACAGGGAGGTGTGAGAGGGCCAGAGAAAAGAGGCCAAGAGAGAGAGGTGAGACAGAGAGAGAGAGAGAAAGGAGAGGGGCACAGGCAGAGACATAGGAGAGAAGAGAGGACGAGAGGAGAGAGGCACAGAGTGAGAGGGCACAAGAGAGAGAGGCACAGCGAGAGAGAGCATAGAGAGGAGAGGCACTCACATAGAAAAGAGTCAGAGGCACACGAGAGAGAGCTAGAGAGAGAGAGAGGCACACAGAGAGAGAGAAGAGAGGAGAGAGACAAGAGAAGAGAGACAGACGAGAGAGGCAGAGAGAGAGAGAGAGGCACAAAATAGGCAGGCACCAGAGAGGACACAGGAGGAGCCACAAGAGAGAGAGAGAAGAGAGAGGGGCAGATATAGGGAGAGATGAGGCCACAGACGGCACAGAGAGAGGACACGCCAGAGAGGGACAGGAGAGAGGCAACAGAGTAGTGGCAGTCAGAGAGAGTGGCATACAGCGAGATATAGAAGACTGAGAGGGAGAGCACAGAGAATAAGGCCCAGAGAGAGAGGTCAGAGAGAGGCACAGAGAGAGAGAGATGCACAGAGAGAGAGAGAGCACAGATGAGAGAGAGAGGTCACAGAGAGAGAGGCGCACAGAGAGAGAGAGGCAGAGAGAGAGGGGCAGAGAGAGAGAGAGAGGAAGAGGTAGAGGAGAGAGAGAGCAACACAGAGAGAAGAGGCACAGAGAGAGCACAGAGAGAGAGATGAGAGAGAGCACAGAGAGAGAGAGAGGGAGAGGCACAGAGAGAGAGAGGACAGAGGAGAAGAGAGGCAGAGAGAGAGGCACAGAGAGAGAGGGCAGAGAGAGAGGGAAGGCACAGAGAGAGAAGAGAGCACAGAGAGAGAGAGGCACAGAGAGAGAGGCACAGAGAGAGAGAGAGAGACAGAGAGAGAGAGAGGCACAGAGAGAGAGAGAGAGGCCGCAGAGAGAGAGGCAGAGAGAGAGAGAGAGAGAGAGAGAGCACAGAGAGAGGGCAGAGGGTAGGGAGACAGAGAGAGAGAGAGGAGAGAGAGAGATGCAGGGGAGAGAGAGGGGGACAGAGAGAGAGACAGAGAGAGAGGCAAGAGAGAGAAGGCACAGAGAGAGATAGAGAGGAACAGGAGAGAGAGTGGCACAGAGAGAGAGAGGCACAGAGAGAGAGAGACAGAGAGAGAGAGCACAGAGAGAGAGAGCAACAGAGAGAGAGAGAGAGCACAGAGAGAGAGAGAGAGAGGAGAGGTGAGAGAGGCACAGAGAGAGAGGCACAGAGAGAGAGAGAGGGAGAGAGAGGCACAGAGAGAGAGGCACAGAGAGAGACACAGAGAGAGCACAGAGAGAAGAGCAGAGAGAGAGGCACAGAGAGAGAGAGACACAGAGAGAGACAGAGAGAGAAGGCACAGAGAGGAGGCACAGAGAGAGATGGAGCAGAGAGAGAGAGACAGAGAGAGAGAGAGGCACAGAGAGAGAGGCAGAGAGAGAGAGAGAGGCACTTAGAGAGAGAACAGGCACGAGAGAGAGGACAGAGAGAGAGAGCACAGAGAGAGACAGAGAGAGAGGAGGAGAGAGGCACAGAGAGAGAGACCAGAGGAGAGAGAGAGACAGAGAGAGGC
>JAVHYY010000628.1:15000-42919 GCA_035221665.1 Okamejei kenojei
CAAACAGATGACATCAGCCGAGTGAAATCCCTGCTGAGACAGACAGACTATGATTTATTCAGGGAATTGATTGAGAAACTCCAAAGGCTGGGAATTGTGGCGATAGATACTGAGGGATGGAAACTGGGAGCGGCGGCAGTGTTCCAGCAAAGGGGATATTGTTTCAAACTCCATCAGATCCAACTCTCCACCTCATGTTGTTTGTCTGATTTCCTTCAATCCGTTTCACTCAGCAAGGCAATGCCAAATTCCAGGGACCCACTCAGGGCTTCTGGTGCCCAGTTTGAAGGTGGACTGGACTGGACGACCTTTGTGCACAGGTTGAGGAATTAGTTCAACAGATCACCTCTGACTAAAATGCCCCCCCCCCACTCTGCTTCACCCCTCAATATGATCGCGGCTTCACTGACTGTAACCTCAACCCCACACTCCCGCTGACTGACCCCGGGAAACATTCACTCCCTGTTTGCCTGGAATATATCTGACTATACCATGGGACAATAACTTGGGCAGATGCAGTTTAATGAGGATAAATATGAGGTTGTCCACTTTCGTAGCAAAAATAGGAAGGCAGGTTACTATCTAAATGGTGTCAAGGGAAAAAGGGAAGTACAACGGGATTTAGTGGTCCTTGTTCATCATATAACATATAACCATATAACAATTACAGCACGGAGACAGGCCCTCTCGGCCCTTCCAGTCCGTGCCGACCATTTGTTTTCCCCTAGTCCCATCTACCTGCACTCAGAACATACCACTCCATTCCCTTCACGTCCATATACCTATCCACTTTACTTTTAAATGTTAAAATCGATCCTGCCTCCACCACCTCTGCTGGTAGCTCATTCCACACAGCCACCACCCTCTGAGTAAAGAAGTTCCCCCTCACGTTACCCCTAAACTTCTGTCCCTTAATTCTCATGTCATGCCCTCTTGTTTGAATCTTCCCTACCCTCAATGGGAAAAGCTTATCCACGTCAACTCTGTCTATCCCTTTCATCATTTTAAAGACCTCAATCAAGTCCCCCCTTAACCTTCTGCGCTCCAAAGAAAAAAAAAACTTGTTCAACCTTTCTCTGTAACATAGTTGCTGGAACCCTGGCAACATTCTAGTAAATCTCCTCTGTACTCGCTCTATTTTGTTGACATCCTTCCTATAACTAGGCGACCAAGATTGTACACTATACTCCAGAATTGGTCTTACCAATGCCTTGTACAATTTTAACATTACTTCCCTACTCCTATATTCAATGCTCTGATTTATAAAGGCCAGCACACCAAAGGCTTTCTTTACCACCCTATCTACATGCGATTCCACCTTCAGTGAACTATGCACAGTTATTCCTAGATCCCTCTGTTCCACAGCATTCCTCAATTCCCTACCATTTACCATGTACGTCCTATTTTGATTTGTCCTGCCAAGATGTAGCACTTCACACTTATCAGCATTAAACTCCATCTGCCATCTTTCAGCCCACTTTTCCAAATGGCCCAAATCTCTCTGTAGACTTTGAGAATCTACTTCGTCAGTCAATTAAAGTAAGCAAACGGGCACTGCAGGCAATGAAGAAAGCGAATGGCATGTTCGCATTCATAACAAGAGGAGTTGAGTATAGGAGCAAAGAGGTCCTTCTGCAGTTGTACAGGGCCCTAGTGAGACCACACCTGGAGTTATGTGTGCAGTTTTGGTCCCCTAATTTGAGGAAGGACATTCTTGCTATTAAGGGAGTGCCGCATAGGTTTACAAGGTTAATTCCCGGGATAGCTGGACTGTCATATGCTGAGAGAATTGAGCGGCTGGGCTTGTGCACTCTGAAGTTTAGAAGGATGAGAGGGCATCTTATTGAAATCTGTAAGATTTTTGAGGGTTTGGACACGAAAGAGGCAGGAAACATGTTTCCGGTGTTGGGCGAGTCCAGAACAAGAGGCCAAAGTTTAAGAATGAGTAAGCTATTTAGATCAGAGACGAGGACACACTTTTTCTCACAGAGAGTGGTGAGTCTGTGGAATTCTCTGCCTTAGTGGATGCCGGTTCTCTGGATACTTTCGAGAGCTAGATGGGGCTCTTAAAGATAGCGGAGTCAGGGGATATGGAACGGGGTACTGTTTGTGGATGATCAGCCCTGATCACATTGAAGAGCCGAATGTCCGACTCCTGCACCTATTGTCTATTGTCTATTATCTGCCTTCATCACCTCTGAGGAGGAACGACCCAAAGACTCACGACAGTCAGAGAACATTGCCGCCACAGAATTCTCCAAAACCTAAATAAAACAGCGACTCTTCCTCCTCTCTTTCTCTCTCCCTCCATCCTTACTGTTGTCACTCTCTCTGAACTGTGACTCTCGCTCCTACGCTCTCTATACTCCCTCTCTATGCTGCCCTCTCTCCGTCCACTGATGGAGTGACACACAGTGGAATAGTACTGAGGAAGGGATAAAATGGGGCAGTACTGACGCAGTGACACACTGTGGTGGTACTGATGGAGGGACACACTGTGATGGTACTGATGGGGGACAGACTCTGGTGGTACTGATGGAGGGACACACTGTGGTGGTACTGATGGAGGGACACACTGTGGTGGTACTGATGGAGTGATACACTGTGGTGGTACTTATGGGGGGACATACTCTGGTGGTAATGATGAAGTGATACACTGTGATGGTAATGATGGAGGGACACACTGTGATGGTAATGATGGAGGGACACACTGTGGTGGTACTGATGGAGTGACACACTGTGGTGGTACTGATGGAGGGACACACTGTGCTGGTACTGATGGAGGGACACACTGTGGCGGTACTGATGGAGGGACACACTGTGGTGGTACTAATGCATGGATACACTGTGGTGGTAATGTTGGGAGTGCCACACTGAAGCAGTACTGATGTAGTGAAACAGCGTGGGGTAGTACAGATGTAGTGACAAAATATGGGGTAGTACTGATGATGTGACAATTTGTGGCTTGTGCTGATGGACTGACACACTGTGACGTAATACAGATGGACTGGCATTCTGTGGTGTAGTACTTATTGAAGTGACACTGTGGGGCAGCACTTGGTTCTTGGTTTCTTGGTTTCTTCGTCCTCCAAAATATTCCAAATGGAATTTAAACTGGAGCACTGCTGGGATGACGCTGTGAAATATAACTGATGGAGGGACACACCTTGGGGTAGTTTTATTGGAATTACACACTGTGGGGTTGTCGTGATGGAGTGACACAGTGCGGCCAATACTGATGTAATGACACGCTGTGGGGCAGCACGGAAATAATGACACTATGTTCTAGTACCTTTGGAATGACACACTGTTTTCAAGTCCTGATGAAATGACACACTGTGTTGTAGTACTGATCGAAATACACCTACTCATGTAATGATACATTCTAGGATAGTGCTGATGGAGTGACACTCTTTGGTGTAGTACTGATGTGGTGGCATATTCTACGGTTCTACTGATGCAGGGAAATACTGTTGCGTTGTAATGATGAACGTTGTAACGTTGTACTACTGAGGAGCAGTACTGATGGAGTGACACATTTTGGGGACGTATTGATGGAGTGGCACTCTGGTGTAATACATTTGCAGTGACAAACGGGGTGGGGAAGTACTGATGGAGTAATACACTGTGTGGTAGTACAGATGGAATTACACAATGTGGGGTAGTATTGATGGAGTGACTCACTGAGGGGGACATCGATGGAGTGACACACTGGGATAATACTGATGGAGTGACACACTTTGGCGCATTGCTGATGGAGTGACATTCTGTCACTAGGTATCACTGGGAGCACTGCATTGCCAGCAGCCTCTGCCTGTAGGCCGTTTGTTTTTCGATCTTTGTTATAATTTTTAGTCAGTTTAAAGTTTGTTTTGGGGGAATCTTTAACTTTTATAATTGGGGGAGGGGCGCAGGGTAAGGGGAAACTAACTCCCTGTCGCTTCCTGGCGGTGATGCGACTATTCTCCGAGTCGCGTCGTCGGCCCCCTCCTCGCGGCCTACCATCTGCATTGGAGCGGCCTTTCCTGCCGGGGACTGGGAACCATGTCAGAGCTTTCAAGCTCCGGATCTTGAGCCGCTGCTCCAACATCTCGAAGCTGTGGTTTGGAGAACTTCCAGCGCGGCCGGCGCTGAACAACATCGCGGAGTCCTGGGGCCCTTTGCCGAGGGCCGGCAGCGTTGCAATTCCGCCCAGCGCGGCTTGCGGGCATTGGGAGCCGCGGACTCCAGTAGGAGGTGCCCGACACGGATGTCCAACCCGCCGAGGAGGTCCTCAAATCCCGACGTCGGACTTCCATCACCCCGGCGAGCGGGTCTGAGCAGCGGGCCGCCCGGAGCGGTGACAGCGGGGGGTATGGAAGCTCCCCCGATTACGGGAGGACAACAGAGGAAGACGACTGAATTTTTGGAGCCTTCCCTCACAGTGGGAATTTTATCCCACTGTGTCGGGATGTCTGTGTTAAACAAAATCTATCGTGTCCTGGGCCCTTTATTATTTGTATGTCTGCATGGCGACCACACATTTCACTAATTGGTACACGTGACAAATAAATGTACCTTGTATGTTCTCTAATCCCGAAGTTGACCCACTATGCTTGCAACAGATCAATACTCGGAATCTCCCTACCCTACAAGAGATTAATGCCCTCCATCTCCCCCCTCTAACCCTGCAACAGTGTCATTTTATCCATCTCCCCACCCCTAAGCCCCACACGGGTGTAATACCCTCCATTTCCACATACAACAATGGAAAGTCCTCTAATGTGCCCACATACAACAGGATAATGACCCTCCCCCACCTCATTCACTCAACATTCACCTCAATCCCTCCAACACCACCCACAACCAACAGGCTATTGCCCTTCACCCCTCCCCCCACAGCAGGGCAATCCCCTCCTACACCCCACACACAGGATTGGATAAACTGTACACACATACAATAGGATAATGACCCCCATCCCCTCCATCCAACATGGTAATTTCCTTCAACCCAAACCACAACTAACAGGCTAATGCCCTTCACCCCTCCCCCCCAAACAACAGCCTACTGCCCTCCGCCCCCCACACAAACAGGATTATCCTCTCTTTACCCCCCACACCAAGGTAATACCCTCCTACACCCACCCACACAACAGTGTGATTATTAACATCCCCCCACAATAGGGTAATCCCCTCCGCCCCACCTTTACACAACGGGTAATACGTTATTTCCACCCACACAACAAACCCACACCCCACGCCCACAAAAGGATAATACATTCCATCCCCCACCCCGACAACACGGCAATGCCCTCGAGTCCCACACGCTCACAATAGGGTAATGCCATCCACAACTAGCACCCCACACACATCAGGGTAATACTTTTCAACGCCCGAAACCACGAAACCACAACAGGGTAACCCCTCCATCCTCCACCCTCACAACAGGGGAATGCCTTCCATTCCCTCCCCCAGACTGTATAATACATAACTTTCCATCTGAGTTCACCATTTCCTTGCTTCTGCTATTTCTCCCCGGTAAACCCAACATCGATCGTTGTCGCTCGATGTCGCTGGGATCTATACTTACATTAAATTATTCCATGAAAAACATTGATTTAATCAACTATATGAACAGAGCCGAATCGGGTGGTCGGTCGTGATTCCTCTGGGAGCAGATAGAATTGTTGTGGAGACGTGGTCATTGTCACCATGCGTTGAAAAAGTAAGTTTTGAAGAAAACAATGTGTTAGAATTATTCGCTTCAAAGAGTCTTTGTATAGTTCAGTACCAGCATCTCGGGTGAGGGCGTGGACCTGCTTGCTGATGAGGCAGAAGACCAGCTTGATCACAGTGTAATTAATTGACCTTTACTCAGGGTGTGTTCACCCGCTGCTGGGACCAACACAACACACTCACGCGGATTAGCTTGAAGCAGAATTGGCAGCAGAGCGTCAGCTAAGAACACAAGTCTTATGGGGCAACATCGTGACGTTTTCACAGGAATTCTTGCCACGGCAATATTTCTATGCAGCTGGGAAACAGTCTCTATGTTGGTGTGTTTTTAATATTTCGGTAAGGAAATAGTTTTTATTTTAGACATAAGAAATTCTCTATATTCAAAGCTGAACTTCCTCAAGTATTCTCAGCTGCTAGTATCCATTGCTCCCAGCTATGAGCAAGTTCAAGATGTCGGGCGTTTTCCTGTTGACATGCAGGGTCTAATTGTGGCTAAACCCCGTGTTCCCTGCAAGCGTCGACAACGCCGGGAAACAACAGTCACCGTGGTGGCGGTGGACCAATATAGAGAGAGCGGGTGAACGATAACAGCTACAAACAAATAGTGTTATACTCCATCTACATTATTCACAATTAGAAAGTTAATTGGATATAGTATGGTGTTGACTTTTATAGTGAACAGACTGAAACTAAACATAGTGGAGAGAACTCTTGCTCCAGCCAGATCCGTTTTATTCAAGGGCCCAAAACAGAGTAACACAGAATGCCACGTTCGCCTCCACAGAGGGATATATTCAGGGGATTCTCAGATTTTGGGTTTCATGTGATTAATTTATCTTGAGCATGGTTAGAAGATCCAATGATTATAATTTTCACAGCTTTTCATTCTATCGAAAATATGTGAATCTCTGATAGATGGAAAAAAGTAATTGTGAAATTAACAGGTAAAATATATCAATGGACAGAAAAAAATAACATGTGCCATAAGTAAAATTCCGCTTTCACTCTGACTCTAAACGTCAACATGACAACAACTAAATTGTAGACATGTTATTCTCATCTGAGAAATCTAACCGTTACCCGTGTCTTATCTCCATGGTCCTGCTGCACAAAGTCCATAACTGTAATAACCCAGGACGCACACTGGAATCGGTTTAATTTCCAAAAGGCTTGACGCTGGGATTAATGCGGCTACCATGTTAACGGGTCCCGCCAGGATCAGCTGCAAGTAACAGACAGTGTGCAGGAGGAAGGAGTATTACTAAGTATTCAGCGTTCACCGGAGAGTGGTCCCACGGCTACCTCTGCGGCAACCTCGTTCCTGGAGGCCGGTGAACTCATAGGGATCTGAAAGTCTCTTTGGAGGTTACTATCCTGCGAATAACAGGTTATTTGGTGAACAATGTATCACCAGGCTGAGGCGGGATATCACATCTGGCCACAGGTCATGGCATTTCTTGTGAGGCAGAGAGGGAAAGACTGGAGGATAAATTAGCACTGTAACCAGGCAAGTTGAGAAAACGAGCAACTTGTTTCAACAAGCAGAATCGCACGGACCACTGGTTCAGAACAGTCCCGTGTCTTGGAAACAGGGTGTGGAGACATAATCTGATAAAACTGTGAATTCCGTTAAACATTATCATACAGAGATGAACTTTGCCCAGCGTTCAAGAATTCATCGTCGGAGCCCGTAAAGATGAATGGCTGCAATCGGAATCAGGAGACAGTACAGGGTAGGGCAGTAGAAACACTTTAACCTATTGTTTTCGGATAAAACGGCCACTTCACATTTTTATGGAACTGATCAATGGGGTTCATACATAACAATTCTTTGTCACATTTGTTATGTGGGAATTATTGAGGTCAATGGTGTTTTGCACCGTTAAACGTAACAATCTAGAGGTTTGCAACCATAATAACATAAAATTAAATGATGAGAGGCATAGTTCGGATAGACTATGCGGTCGTGCTAAGTGGAATTGGTGGGGGAGGGGGGGGGGTATGTAAAATATTATGACGCGGGACTTTGAGGATAATGATTTCCGAATGACATCCGATGTCGTGTGCTTAATAAAATAAGGCTGGTGAGAAACTGGGGTGCAGGATGAAGACTTGAAGCAGATACAATTACGCCCACTCTGAAGCAGTTACAATTCCACCCTATCTGAAGCTATTACAATTGTTGTGGAGCCGTGGTTTTTTCCACCATGCGCTGATGTTGTAAGTTTTGATCAATCAATGATTTGGAACTCTTCGTTTGAAAGAGTCTTTGTGTAATTCTGTACCAGCATCATCAATCAGGGTGTGGACGTGTTTGCTGATGAGGCTGAAGTCCACCTTTATCGTCGTGTTTTGAGCTGAACTTTAATCGGGGTGTGTTCACTCATTGTTAGGACCTATGAAGTCAATCACTCGGATTGGCTTGACGCATAATCGGGAGGTCAGCGCCAGGTAGGAACAAAAACTATATGGGGCAACAGCATTGCGAGTTCATAGGAAAACCTTCCATGGTAGTAATTTCTGAAGGTGCTCAACCGTGTCTCTGGAATAATGTTTCAATAATGGGTCTGCTTATCTATGTTTAGATAAGTACAGATAAATAAATACAAATGTGGGAATCTATCGGCGGGACTCCGAGTTCAGCAGTGCGATGGTGTTATTGTAGAAGCTACTCCTCATCCTGCTGGTGCGGGACCTGAGGCACCTGTACCGACTCCCCGATGGTAGGAGGGCAAACAGTCCATGGTTAGGTTGGGAGGGATCCTTGATGATCTTCCTCTTAAATCCATCCAATGACTTGGGCTCCACTGCCGTCTGTGGCAGGGAATTCCATAAATTCACAACTCTCTGGGTGAAAACGTTTTTTCTCACCTCAGTCTTAAATGACCTCCCCTTTATTCTAAGACGGTGGCCCCTGGTTCTGGACTCACCCAACATTGGGAACATTTTTCCTGCATCTAGCTTGTCCAGTCCTTTTATACTTGTATATGTTTCTATAAGAATCCCCCCTCATCCTCCTAAACTGCAGTGAATACAAGCCTAGAATTTTCAATCTTTCCTCATATGACAGTCCCGCCATCCCAGGGATCAATCTCGTGAACTACGCTGCACTGCCTCAATCACAAGGATGTCCTTCCTCAAAATAGGAGACCAAACCTGTACACAATGCTCTAGATGTGGTCTCACCAGAGACTATACAACTGCAGAAGAACCTCTTTACTCCTATACTGAAGTCCTCTTGTTATGAAGGCTTGCTGTCTAGTAATTAATGCGGCCAATATTGTTTCGCACGGCAAAACGTGGCAATCTACAATTTTGCAATAAAAGGAGAAAGCTAATGGAATGTAAGCCTTTATGTTGTCGAAGAAATTCAATAAAAGGAGACCATATTTTGGAAAATTTATCTGGTTGTCAGTGAAAAGAAACCTATTTTTTTCTAAATGTAGTGTCTCGGTCATTTCTTTAATCCACATCTTCACTGTGGGGACTGTTATCTTTTTGGAGAATTTAAGTATGTTTTTTCGCAGTTATTAAACCATAGTCAAGGAAGCGTCTTTGGGATATCGTTAACTTAGGGCAGGCCTCGGACATTCCTAATATTATTAATTTTGTGTGTTTTAGAAATGATATTGAATATTCCCTTCCAGAAGATGTGTATTTTTATACAGGAAACAAAAGAATGAGTTAGGGTGGCTTCTTGGAAGTGACATTTATCACAGAGAGGAGAGACATTTGGGAAGATCTTGTTCAATTTGGTCTTTCAGTGGTATAACCTATGCAATACTTTAAATTGTATCAGGCAATGCCTGGCATTTAAAGAACAGCAATGTATGTATAGTAGGCTTTCCTCCCATATACCGTTCGAAATGGGTAAACCCAGCTCGTCTACCTATGCTAGCCTATAAATCTCAGAGGGTGTGATGGCAATATTTAGAAGAGTGTTATAAATGTAAGATCTCAACTTACTTATATCGGCATGTCTATTCAGACAATCGTCTAATATATATGGACCCACAAGAGGACAGTCTTGTGTATATGTTTTCACATAATCTCGGATTTGAAGGTATCATTAAAAAATATTGGCATTCAATGATGTTTCTCCTGTAGTTCTTAAAAAGAAGAGAGGGTCCCCTTCTCATAGAGATCTCCCACAGTATTGAAGCCCAGGTTCTTCCATTGAACAAACACCATATCTAAAGTATATGGTTTAACGGAGGGATTATTTGCATTAGGAAGTAGGCGAGACATATTTCTCAATTTAATACTGCATTTCAGCTGTTTCCAGATACGGCTACCACTATGTATTACCGGATTTTGCTCATACGTTGACTTATTCAAATGTATTGGAGATAGGAGGATCGAGCCCATACTAAAATGCAAACAATCTTCCCTCTCCATTTTTAACCAATTTACATGTTGATATGTATCGTCCAACATGAAAGTTATATTTTTAATATTAGTTGCCCACTAGTAAAAAAGAAAATTAGGTCGAGCTACTCCTCCATTTTCTTTGGATTTACACAAATAACGTTTGTGTATTCTATGGATTTTGTGGTCCCAAATAAAGTTAGTGACAATAGAATCATTAAAAAAAAGCTTTTAGGGAGATATATCGGTATTGATTGAAATAAATATACAAGTTGCGGAAGGAAGATCATCTTTATGGCATTTAATCTACCAATTAAGGAGATAGGAAGTGCTTTCCAAAATTGGATGTATGCATATAGTTTAGTGATTAAAGGTGGGAAGTTTATTTCAACAGAGAGTGATACTTTCTAGTCACGTAAATTCCAAGATATCTGAACTTTTCTGGAACAATTCAGAAAGGAAATTATTGGAGTTGAGAAGGGTCTTGTTCTTTTATTGGCATGATTTCACTTTTATTCCAATTAATCTGTATCCAGAAAACACCCCCAAACTGTTCTATAATGTTTAGAACATTTGGAATACAAACTTGGGGATTAGTAATGTTAAAAATTACATCATCTGCAGATAACGAGATTTTATTGGTGGTATATTTGGTATTATATCAATAAATTTTTGAATGGGACCTGATACTCTCGGCAAGGGGTTCTATGGCTAAAGCAAATCACATTGGAACTGGTGACTGAGTAACTGGTGCAGGGGGCAAGGATTTAGATCCTTAGATCATTGGGATCTGTTTTGGAGGAAGAGGGAACTGTACAAAAAGGACGGATTGCATCTTAACAGTTGGGGGACCAGCATTCTGGCAGTCAGATTTGCCACTGCTATACGGGTGGTTTTAAACTGAATGAGGGGGATGGTGTGTCAAATGGGATAGTCGAGGATAGAGTTAAAGGGAAAGATAGTAAAGGGATGGTTAATGACCCCAGAATTAACGGGAAAGGAAGGTCACAAAGGGATAGGAAAGTATGATCAAGTGTAATAGGGATCGATGTGAAAGGTGAGATGCGTAAGGAATTAAAAGTATTGTATATGAATGCGCTAAGTATAAGAAGTCAAGTAGATGAGCTTGAGGCTCAGTTAGAGGTTGGTAGATATGACATTGTGGGGATTACTGAGACGTGGCTGCAAGAGGATCGGGCCTGGGAACTTAATATTCAGGGTTATACATCCTATAGAAAGGACAGGCAGGTGGGCAGAGGAGGGGAGGTATCTCTGCTGGTGATGGATGTAATTCAGTCCCTTGCGAGGGAAGACATACGAACTGACGAGTTAGAGTCACTGTGGATTGAGTTGAGGAATTGTAAAAGCAAGAAGACACTAATTGGTGTTATTTACAGACGCCCAAATAGTGGCCCGGATGTAGGGTGTACGTTGCAGCAGGAGTTAAAACTGGCATGTAACAAAGGTAATGCCACTGTGGTGATGAGGAATTTCAATATGCGGGTAGACTGGGAAAATCAGGTTGGTTCAGGACCCCAAGAATGAGAGTTTGTAGAATGCCTCCGAGACGGATTCTTGGAGCAGCTTGTAATGGAGCCGACCAGAGAAAGGGCAATTCTGGTTTTAGTGTTGTCCAATGAACCAGATATGATAAGAGAACTCGAGGTAAAGGGACCGCTTGGAGGTAGTGATCATAATATGATTAGTTTTAATCTGCAATTTGAGAAGGAGAACGTTAAATCGGAAGTGTCAGTGATGCAATTGAACAAAGGGGATTATGAAGGCATGAGAGGGGAGCTGGCCACGGTAAACTGGATAGAGATCCAAGCAGGATTGACGGTGGAACAGCAATGGCATGAATTTCTTGGCATAATCCGGAAGACGCAGGATCATTTCATTCCAAAAAGGAAGAAAGATTCTAAGGGGTGTAGGAGGCAACCGTGGCTGACAAGAAATGTTAGGGATAGAATAAAACTAAAAGAAAAGATGTATAACACAGCAAAGAGTAGCCGGAAGCCAGAGGATTGGGAACCTTTCATCGGACAACAGAAGGAGGCAAAACGGGCACTACGGGCTGAAAAGATGAAGTACGAAGGGAAGCTGTCCAGGAATATAAATAAGGACAGTAAAAGCTTCTTTAGATATGTTAAGGAGAAAAGAGTAGCAAAGTTAAATGCGGGTCCCTAAAAGGCAGACACGGGTGAAATTATTATGGGCAACAAGAAAATGGCAGAAGAATTGAATAGGTACTTCGGATCTGTCTTCACTAACCAAGACACAAACAATCTCCCAGATGTACTGGAGGACAGAGGATCTAAGGGGGTATTTTCATTAGGCGAGAAATAGTATTGGGTAGGCTAATGGGACTGAAGGATAATAAATCCCCTGGGCCTGATGATCTGCATCCCAGGGTCCTCAGGGAGGTGGCTCTAGAAATAGTGGACGCATTGGTGATCATTTTCCATTGTTCAATAGATTCAGGATCAGTCCCTGTGGATTGGAGAATAGCTAATGTTATCCCACTTTTCAAGAAAGGAGCGAGAGAGAATTACAGACCAATTAGCCTGACTTCAGTGGTGGGAAAGATGCGGAGGGATGTGGAGGGATGAACATTGTCCCACACCTCCCGACCCACAGACCGCGGAGGGTGGCCGTGGGTCTGTGGGGGCTGTCCCGAGCAATGCGCACCGTCGGCCGCTTACAACTTGGTGCTTGGGTTCAGATTGCCCAGTAACCTGTGGATTGTGTGGTAAAATGACTCCTACGCTCCCGTCTCCCCTTCTCTCCCCCTTCTCTCTCCCCTCTTCTCTCTCTTCCCCCTCTTTCTCCCTTCTCTCTCTCCCCTTTTCTCTCACCTCCTCTCTCTCCCCCTCCTCTCTCCCGCTCCTCTCTCTCCCCCTCTCGCTCCCTCCTCTCTCTCCCCTTCTTTCTTTCTCTCCCCTCTTCTCTCTCTCCTCCCCTCTCTCTCTCCCCGCTCTCTCTCTCTTCTCTCTCTTCTTATGGTCCGGAGGTCCGTCTGTTTTTTTCCTTTTTTTGTTTGCTTTTGTCCTGTTTTAGTTAATTTAAGTTCTGCATATGTGTGTGTGTGGGGGGGGGGGGGGGGGGGGGGGGGGGGGGAGAAACATGTTTTTGGTCGCTTCCTTCGGGTGGATACGGCTGTTTCTTGCCGTATCCTCCGTCTCCGTCTGCGCTGAGGCCTTATCGCGGAGCTGGCGGCCTCCAACTGGGATCAACCTCGAGGCTCCGGAGGCAGAGCCAGGACTTACTTACCATCGCGAAGCTGGCCGACTTCGGGAATGTGGTGGCGTTGCGGCGGCGATCCGACTTCGGAGCCTCGGATGCTAGGCCGCGGGCCCAGTGGATGAAATCGTCGGGAGCTCGCAGGTCACAGGTTGGTGACCTGTTTTTCCGGCGCTCCTGCAAACAAATGCTTCGTCCACTGGACTGGAGGGCGGCAGCTTCGTCAGCTTCGACCGCCCCGGGCTGCGGAGATTGAATCGGCCCGTTCGCGGAGCTTGGATTCAGCCGCGGGACTGAATTACTGACCATCACCCGGCGGGGTCACAACTTCGGAGGCCTGGATCGCCTTAACGCAGAGGGAGAACAAGGAGGGAAGAGACAAGGACTTTAAGACTTTAGCCTTCCATTACAGTGAGGAGGTGCCTGGTGGACTCTAGTTGGTAGAAGTTAAATCCGTGTTTATTGTGTGTTTTGTTATTTTATGACTGCAAGGCACGAAATTTCGCTCAGACTGAAAAGTCTGAATATAAAATGAAGATACTTGATACGATGCTTGATAATTGATCTCTGTCTCCTCCTCTCTCCCACCCCCCCTCATCTCTCTCCCCCTCTCTCCTCTCTCCATCTGTCGACCGTCTCCCTTCTCTCTCCCGCCTTCTCTCTTTCTCTCCCATCTTCTCTCCCTCACCATTCTCTCTCCCCCTCTCTCCCTTCTCTCTCTCTCTCCTCTCCCCTTCTCTTCTCTTTACTTCGGCCGCTTACAACTTTGTGCCTGGGTTCAGAATGCCCAGAAAAGTGCGTATGGGGTAGGTATCGGCTGTTCGGATCTAAGCGTTCCAGGAGAAGTGTGAGAGGTTGAGGAGCATACTTAAGAAAAATATCAGGAGGGCAAAAAGGGGTGAGCATGGCGGCACATAAGGATAACCGAAATAGATTTAACGTATATTTAAGGGAAAAGTGTCACTGGAGAATGAAAGGATTAGTTGTCTTCGTGTAGAGCTGCAGGACATGGCAAGGTCTTCAATTATAATTTCTCCTCTGTATTTGCCATGGAGAAAGACGTAAAGACTTGAGTGCAGTTACATTACAGTCGAGGTGGTGCTGGATGTCCTCAGCCGCATGACGATAAGTAATATCTAGGTCCTGTGATTAGATGTTTTAAGGCCAATGTTGAAAGTTAGAGAAATAACTTGCAGGAGCCCTGGCTGAGATATGTGAATCATTGTTAACCGCGGGTGAAGTGCTGAACATTTGAGGGCAGATAATGCTGTGCTTCTGTTTTACAAATGTTGCAAAGAAAACCTGATAACGCTAGACGAGGAAACACGAAAAGTATAAAACTATGGAGTAGTAAGCCTAATGTTTGTGGTAAAACAGTTACGGATGAGGATATAAAGTGGTAATATGTACGTGCAATTGAAAAGACAGATATTGGTTATATTCAGCAGTGTTTTATCTTTGGAGGCTGTCTTTCACATATGGCTCTTTTTAAGATGTAACTGAGAAGGTTGATGAGGTCAGAGCCGGAGACGGAGTCTATACATATTTCAGCCTATAGGATTCCCTGTAGTAGGTTAGGTCGTATGGGGTCCTCGCGGAGATGCCTAACTGGATACAGAATTGGCTTGATGGCTGGAAGCAGAGTGATGGTGGAAGATTTTTTTTAACGGGTTGGAAGTCTGTGAATGGGGCGTCACTTGAGGTTCGTGTTGAGCCCATTGCTGTCTCATCTGAATAAATAAGTTCAATGGGGGATGTCAAGGCATGTTAATGCGGCTGTCCACTGAAGCGACTTTTTAGGCGACTGCAGGAGACTATGCAGTCGCCACATGGTCCCCACATGCTCGCGGGTTGTTGCCAGGGAGTCGCCTTCATGGGCGCGAGGAGTTCTCGTATTCTGTGAACTAGTCACTCCCTCATTATATTTCTGGCGCAATTTTTTCAACATGTTTTGACAAATTTGCGACGAGCAGAATGAAGCCGCAATGGGTCGCCAGGCGATCCTTATGGGATGCCAGGAAGTCGAAGGTTTTCGTAGATTCTCGTAGGTTGTAGCCAGTGAAACTGGCTCATTGGGGTAAAAAAACGTAATGTCCGCCGAGCTTCACAGACGTGTATCTCTGGCTTCTTAAAGTTGTCTCCGCTCTCCCCGCCCCTTTCTTCCCTTTCTCGCCCTTCTCCGCCCTCTCCCTTCCCTCTACCCCTTCTTTTAAATGATCTTAGCATAAACTGTGCTTTAGCCGTCTTCTTATAGCGGCCAAAACATCCTGCGGTGTTTGTCTGTATCAACCGAGTGAATTTTCACTCAGACAGCGCTCCCCACGCTTACTCTGTCCCACGCCTGCATAACGGGTGAAGGAAGGCTATGTGTATATGTTCTGTGTATTATCTCCGAGTTTGGTTTCATTAATTCAAATCATAAAGTCATTGACCCCTCGGCTCAAGATGCCAGCATCTGCACTGGTCTCATCAGCCTGCATTTGGTCCATACCCTTCTAAACCTTCCCGATCCGTGCACCTGTGCAAATATATATTAAATGTTATGGTATCACCTGCCCTCAAGTACCTCCTCTGGAAGTTTCCCATATTGTCCAACACGCTCTGTGTGAAAATGTTCTCCCCCAGATTCCTATTAAATCTTTCTACTTCAATCTATGTTATCTTGTTCTTCATTTCCTTACTCTGGGTCTACAAGAGCTATCCACTCCCATCACGAATTTATGCACCACAATATGATCTTCCCTTGTCCTCATGCGCTCCAAAGTGTAAAGGCCTGACATGCTCAACCACATCTTCCGTGTAATCAGTCCCTCGAGTCCAGGCAACATGCTCGGAAATCTTATGGCGCAACCTTTGCAAGTTTGGTAACATCATTTCCTATAAAAGGGTGTCCAGAAACTGAACACACTACTCTCAATGTGACCTCGCAACGTCTTAGACACCTGTCACATGACGTCCCAACTTCTATACTCAATAATCAGCTATTGATGAGCCCTGATATTCACTGAGGTCCTGTCCTGCTTGACTTGCCAAGAAACAACATCTTGTGCTGTATCTGTATGAAACTTTCATCGTTCACAGCCCAATCGATGAAGACCCCTTTGCACATGTGATAACCCATCGTACTGATCATGCCTTGTGTACTCATCCATAATCTCTGATATCAACCACGATCAGCAATGGGGCCAGCAACGATTTTCCCGTGGAACATCACAAATCACAGGCTTGCAGTCTGAAAAACAAACCTCCACGATTCACCCGCTGCTTCCTTTCACGGTCAATTCTCTATCCAGTCAGCTTGCTCGTCCTGGTCACTTGCGATACAACCTTTAAAAGCGGGCCTATCATGCGGAACAATACAAAAAGCCTTCAAGTCCACATAAGTAACGTTTACGGCTTTTACCCTTTATCAATCTTTTTAAGTTACTTTTTATCAGGAAACATTCAATCTGATTTTTGAGATATGATCTCCGACGTAGAAAATACAATGGTAACTATACGCAATTCTCCAAAATGCCTCCAGGGGTATATCGTATCCCGCTCAACATTCTCCAGTAAACAGACGTTAGGTTCACTGGTCTATATTACCAATGGATTACCTTGCAGCCCCCTCTTAAAAATGCAGGGACAGCATAGCTTGTCATTTCCCGTTTGCAGTTATTTTGGGTGAGCAACGTCCTCAATTGCCAGAGTAGAGATCTGTCGGAGCCTTCTGTAAGGAGAGTTGCACATTTTATCGCCCTCTGGTCACTGCGGAGACTGTGATCCGGGGATAAGTTGCAGCAGAATGAGAGGGGGGGGGGGACGGGGAAGAGGAACGTCGGGTGTGCAGGAACCAGCGGAAAGGATACCATTGAGGATTTCGGATTTTGCACTATAGATTGCATTTTTGTACATATTTGAACCATTTAAGAGAACTAACTAGTTGGGACTATAGGGTAATGTGAGTATGACATTTACACAAATTATTGACAACTGTACGATGATGTTTGTTTGAACTACAGCTGCTGGGAAAATCAAAGGTAGACAAAAACGACGCGTGGCTTTTGGGGCCAGTAATTTGGGCATGACATTTTTTGTAATATTGTTGCAAAAGAAGGTCTGAAGAAAAAGGAAATTGCCGTCATGCTACAAACACTCAGCAGTTTGAGCAGCAGTTGATTAACAATCCCAGTTCTGATAATGGATCATCCACCATTGCACTTCACCTGTTTTCTGCATTAACTATTTAATTAATAAAGAAAACACCCATTGTCTTTATGTTACCACTGCAGTTAATTGCACTTGGCCAGATCACACGCAACGGTAAGATTCGCAATTAAGTTCGATCTATATGCTTGAGGTTGTTTGATTAGGGAGGGAGAGATCACCTGTCCCCACAGCTGGGATAGTTCAGGACCAGACGTAGTACCATTTAATGCAGATTGTTTTATCTTGGGCTATGATAATAGAAAATGTTTTCAAGATGCAGGATAATAGTAAGATTAAACGAGGCAACTTACCAGTTCGAAGTTTGATTCGTTTTTTATGAGAAGTAACGATGAGGGATTACGTGAAGAACCCCGCCCTGGCGCTGGAAACGGCATACTTCAAAGCAGCGGCATGAAAAACACAGAACACAATAGCCGGAGTAAGATAGTAAGGCTCATAATAGATTTAGAACTACCAGATTGATCCATTTATTTTATGAGGGTGGGGGAGTGGAGAGGGCACGTAATCCCTCATCGTTACTCTCCTCATAAAATAACGATCAAACTTCGAACTGGTAAGTTCTCGTTTAATCTTACTATTTTACTTCGGAGTCACGCGAGTGACTACGTGAAGAGTTTGAAGCTTTCTGTGTTTTTCGTGTCGTAGAATTTATTCCATACGACAGTACGGCTCATTAACAAAACGAACGAATAAACACATTTTTTCCCCAAAAATTGCCCCTCAAGTTATGTGATGAATTATTTCACATTATAAAAAATGAGAATAATGCCCCCTTTCCATTGAAAGGCAAGTTTATCACAAATACCAATTGATATATATATTTTCATGGCATGACAAAGCAAACAATATAGAGAACCGAACATTGTGTGTCTAAATCTGACACGCATACAGGACTGGTTTTTACTTTAACAGTAAATCTACAGCCTCCTACGGCCTTGCATCTTTTCTCGAGTGGCTCATCCTGTGCCATTCCTGTGAATGTATTTTCCTCATTAACAGAGTGATTTTTCCACCTTTCAGTGTCTAGTTCCTACTGAAGTATCCCAATTTTAACCATCTAGAAATACATTCCTCTATAACCATCAGTTTTTTACTGAACCCAATGTGGTTTTGTGTGTAATAAGCCGTCTCATTGACACAGAGACTGTTTACCTACTGCAACCATTTCATCAATGTTCACACACACACAACTTAAAGCGGCAGGATATTCTTATAGGTTTTACCTTCGTTTCAGGTCTTCTTGGTGTGCTTTGTTTGGGTAGTTCATAAACATATATGATAATGCAATTGTATCCACATGCAATTATAACGTAACATTTGCAATGTTTGCACTCTTTATATTGAGACTAAAGTTATCAGAATTATTATTTTCAATGTTTAAGTTTTTTGAATCATAGATAGAGTTAGAGACCATTTCTTAAGGCATTCAAGATTATTTATCTCCAGCCTTTATAATTTTTTACAATTTTGGACAGATTATTATACTATACTCACATAAAGTATAGACATATATATACACACACACACACACACACATATATATTGATATATATAATATATAATATATTTTATAATATATATATTATTAAAATTTACTTTATATATATCCTTTCCATATTGGGATTTATGAAATGCATCTGATAACTTCTGTGGTTAATAAAAATATTGTCCGTTTATAAAGACGGTAACACTCGAGCCCTATTATTGGCTCTATCAATTAGTATACTTATCAGAAAATGCAATCCACAAGGCGATTCAACATATAGTCTAATATGAAAATAAAATAACTTTTACTGTAATATACAGACCTCCAATTTCTTATAAACCAATATTGTTTTTTAGACTTATTTCTGCAAATTGCAGAGGTATATCCACTTCTTTTACATATCATTATTATTATTGATATATTGTTATATTATCAGGTTAGACATTACTGTCAAGAATTCTTTGACCATCAGCGCTGTTGTGATGGTCTGGTCAACCTGTAGATAGTCAAATATGCATATTTTTCATGTCATGGGAGGTTTTTGTACAACAATAAATTACACTGTGGTCAGGGGTTATCTCGGAAACCTGGAGATCCCAGTGGGGTGCAGCACATTTCCATGGAGAGCGAAGGAGAACAGCGAATCGAACCGTAGGTCGCGACCGCCTTTTTTGACTTAAATCACAATTGCTTCCTTGGGACTATGAATCATCACTAGCAGTTCAAATCACACAATATTTAAGAAACCATAAAGGACCCGTATTAGGATTCCACCAAAAATGCCTCAACCTGCAGTGTCCCGCTACATTTTCATCAGACATCTGTCCGACAATAATAATCAAAAAAATGAGGAATACAAAGAAACCTTTTCCTCATATAGTAATTGGGAGAAAAGCATCCACCTTACACTGCTCTGTGGGATTATAGATAAGCCCAACAAGGAAATATTCGACAAGACCTCGGTTGATGTTTAATCTGGTATGCAATCATGATTCAACCGTAAGTATATACCATATTAATGACAATATGTTTTTTTCCTCCCAAATTTCTTGAGTCATGCCGTAGCCATTGTCTCTTTCCTTAGGAGATAAACGAGGTTGGACTAAACTTAAAATAGTGCCACATCTTTTTGACTATTTAGAATAATCCCAATTATTGTTATTTGCGACTTATCCTTGGTGACCCACAAGAAACATTTTAAAGATGCATGTGATTATAATCTGTATAAAACCAGATTAATCTAAGTCTAATCTTGCCAAAATTACATTGACAATGATGTTTTTTTCCTCCCAAATTTGCCCATTTGTTAACATAAATTGCCCACACCCGTCTACGGTATGTGAGTTTTCATAAAGGCATTGATACGATACATGGAACAAGTCTCCATAAGAGAAAGACGAAACTGCATTCTTTTAATCCATAACTCCTTTAAACTTCAACAATTAATACGAATGTATGGAAAATTTCTATTGGACAAACCATTTATGTTCGCCTGGTATTATTGTCGTGCAGTCCGAACATGAGACATATCATTATTGTTAAAAGAATAGATAAATACTCTTATCTTTTACCACAAACGAATTCTCAGCTAGGTAGCTGTACATCAATCTTGTAACACTTAGTTTATCAGTTATGCAACAGCGTTCAACTTATAGTGTGAAGCCTCTATTATGAACCTTGGTTTTACATTACTTTAATAATGATGAACGTATCATTTGATACTATTTGCAATAAAGAGCACTCTTCAGCAATGCACCATGACATTTTCTTACAAAGCTTCTGTATTCCGTTCTTTTAGTGAACTTTATATTATTTTTTACCTACAATCAACCTAATGGAGGGACGCAAAGTACATAGTTCAACAACAATTCTAGTATATAATTTAGTAATCATGTGAACAATTTTCCCCGCTCTTCGTTGCTATGATGGTGCTTGAATTACTTCTAAATTCAGAATAAGTTCAATTTATAAATAACCCATTATAACCATAAAACCTAATATAACAAAGAACAGCACGGATACAGGCCCTCTCACTGGCCCTTCCATCCCGTGCCGATCCATTTTGTATTTTCCCCTAGTGTCCCATCTACCTGCACTACAGACCATTACCCCTCCATTCCCTTCACGTCCATATACCTATCCACTTTAACTTTTAAATGAGAGCGAAAATCGAGCCTGCCTCCACCACCGTCTGATGGAAAGCTCATATCCACACAGCCATCCACCCTCTGAGTAAAAGACGTTCCATCCTGCACGTACAACCCCTAAAACGTCTGTCCCTTAAATTCTACAAAGTCATGCTTCCCCTCGGATTGTTTGAAATGCTTCCCTACACCTCAAAGGGAAAAGCTATCCACGTCAACTCAGTCTATCCCATTTCATCATTTTAAAGAGACCCACTAATCAATGCCCCTCTAACCTTCTGCGCTCCAAAGAATAAAGACCTAGAATGTGCGATCAATCAATTCCTTTCTCTGTGGAACATAGTTCGCATGAATCCTGGCAAACACTTCCTAGTAAATCTCCTCTGTACTCTCTCTGATTTTGTTGACATCCCTTCCCTATATCTGGAGCACAAATTGTACACCGATACTCCAGAATTGGTCTTACCATTAAGACATTGTCAGCATTACTTGAACGATTACTTCCCTACTCCTATATTCATTTGCCTGATTTTACTAAAGGCCAGCACTCCAAAGGCTTTCCTTTTACCACCCATATAATTATCTACATGCGATTCCACCTTTCAGGGAACAATGCACAGTTTATTCCTAGATCCCTCGTTCCACTAAGCATGTCACTCCAATTCCCTAGTGCCATTTACAAGTACGTCCTATTTTGATTTTTGTCCTGCCAAGATTAAGCACTTCACACTTATCAGCATGTAATAACGTCCATACTGCCATCTTTCAGTCCCACATTTTCCCCAACGTGATGCTCGGCGAAGTAATTTCTCATGTAGAACGTTGGAGAATCACTTCATTTTTCCCCAATACCACCTATCTAGTATCAATCATGCATGACTTAACTTATCACAATTTGACCACCAACCATCATGCCATCCTTGATACGTACATGACAAACAACAGTGGACAACAGACAACACAGATCCCTGATGGCACGCCCACTGGTCAACCGGCTTCGCAACCTGACAATACAGCCATCCACCATTACTCTGCTGACATCTCCCATCTCATGGCCACTGTTGCAATCCAGATCTTTACTACAACCGCATTTAACCCCAAAAGATAGACGCCTCTGAACCAACCTTAGCCATGTGGGAACCTTGTCAAAGGCCTTAACTGAAAGTCCATATAGACAACATCCACTAGCTTTACCCCATCATCAAGATTTTCCTAGTTAGGTCCTTTCGCGTCTTCAAACAATTCAAGAAGGTTTGGCAAACATGACCTTCCAGTGGCACTAATAATCCATGTTGACTGCTCCTAATACAAGACCTGTATATCCAATGATGTCTATATATATCTATATTCTACTAAGTATCCTTTCCTTAATTTGCCCGACCACACTGTCACGTACAAACTAATAGTGTCTATAATTGCTAGGTTATTAACATTTGAACCCTTTTAATAAACAATGGACAACATGCGCAGTAACGACCAATCCTCGCACTATTTCCCGTTTCTAATGACATTTGAAATATTTCTTGTCATAGGCTCCTGCTATTTCTACACTTAACTTCCTCAATGATACCTAATGGAGCTACATCCTGTCTCAGAGACCTGGAGACTTATCCACCTTTATAATTTTATTCAAAAGTGACACCTGGTACTTCCTCCTCTTTGAATCTCATAGAGTCTCCATAATGCTACGGCTAACTTTTTTCCCTCACACCTCACAGATTTCCAATATCCTTTCTTCACTTGGTGAATACCGAAACTAAGAAATTCGTCAATATCTCCCACCATCGTCTTTTGGCTCTAGGCAGATAGCTTCCTATTCTGGTTCTCCTAAATGGTCCAATTTTATGCCTATTCTGGTGGGCCCTCGATATCCTTTTGCTATTAATGATAGCGTAGATAACCCTTTTGATTTACTTTCAACACTTATCTTGCCAAGCAACCACTCAATATCTTTCTTTTTAGACCTTCCTAATTTCTTTCGTTACGATTTCCTTTTACATTCTCTATACTCCTACGTATGCACTCTTGCAACTTTACTCCATGCCTCCTATAAATATTGTAGTATACTCAGCTTTTATTTTCGAAACAATGTCCTAATTTCGCCTTGTAAAACCCTGGCCTTTCCAATTTTTTACTTATTGTCCTTCGAACGCTACAGGGGACATAGAAGATTCTGTACTCTTACAATTTCCCCCTTTAAATGTCCCTCCATTTCTCTTCTACATCACTTACCCATGAAACTATAACAGTCCAATTCACTCGCTTTAGAAATCCTCACGCATTCCCTCGAAGCGTATAGCTCTCTTTCTCCAATCAATAAATCTCCACTTCTAGGTACCTGTACCTACTTCGCTCCATAATAATATTTGAAACTATATGGTATTCTAGTGATCACTGTCCCGGAAGTGCTCGTCAACGCATCCTCCGTCTCCTGTCCTGCCCTCATTTCCTAACAGGAGGTCCAGCACTGCCCCTTCTCTGTCGGTACCATATCTATGTACCTATGCTGCAAAAAAACCTATCCTGCACACATTTTACCGAACAACTCGACAAACCATCACAGCCCATTCACAGAATGTGTATTAGCCCAGTCTATTGATTGTGGGAAATTGAAATCTCCCACAATCACTACCTTGGTCTTGATGGGTTATCACTAATATCTAGCTAGTCGTCCTTACAGAGATTTGCTCTGAGCCAAATCTCACTCGCCACCTTTGGCGGTCTATAGTAACAACCCCTAAAAGTGTTGAGTGCTATACGACCGTTTCCCACTTTCTCAGTTCCACCAAATAGCCACCCTAAGACGAACCCTCTAATCTATCCGGCCAAAGCACTGTCTGTAGATAGCTCCTGCCACCTCATTTTCAATTCCTACTCTCGCTGTCCGCGGCACAGGCAGTAATCCTGAAATCGTTACCCCTTTTGGTCCTTCCTCGGTTAAACTTTCCCCCAAGCTCCGGTAAATACTCGTCCTTCAAGACACTCGATTCATTTTTTCTGCACTATGTCACTTGGTACTATTAAAAAAAATGTGTACCACAACATCAGGCTCCTCGCTCTCCACCTTATCAGAATCTTTTTGTACATGTGTCTGACACATGCGAAACCCTGGCACCAGGGAGGGAAACTCCGCATCTCGTCTCCGACTGCGTCCACTATAGAATCGCCTATCCGACCCCCCTAACAAAAGGCCCCTATTTACAATTGTCCTCCTCTTTTTGCTTACCCTTCTGAGCATCAGGGCCGGTCTCTGTGCCGGAGGCCCGGCCGCTTGTGTTGCCTCCCAGCTAGGCTTTCCCCTCCAATCGTAACTCGTAAACCCGAGTACCTATTTTCTCATCTTGTTACGGCTCACAGGGTACCTCTGCCCCTGCCTCTGCACCCTTGCCCTTCCTAACCGTGACCCACTTGACTGCCTCCTGTGGGTCTGGAGTGACTACTCCCCAGTAGCTCCTCTCTATATGACCTCCTCACTCTCCCTGACCAGACGGAGGTCGTCGATGCTGCCTGTCTCCAGTTCCTAACCACGATCCTTTAAGAGCCCCATTCTCAGACACAATTCAAAGTAAGGTTCATGACGATGCGCGGGATGAGTACGTCTGAGAGGCTGATTCAGCGTTCCCTGACCTCCCACATCTGACATCCAGAACAGTATCACTGCCCTGGCCTTCATACTGCCTCCGCCTTGACTCACAGGATTACAATAGGCAACACAATAATAAAATTCACTACAGACAACTGCTGGGATCTGACTGTAATCAGAACTGCTTTCCCTATCCGACTTGCCCACTGCAATCTGCTAGCTTACCCTATACCACGTTCCCACGAAAGGAGAGTTTTGGGCCATTTGGAATGGACATGAAAGTACAGGCTGTAAAGATGACACAATCAGCGGCTTCCTCAAAAAAACTGCCACTTCTCCGACAAGATAGGAATGTCTATGGATATTTCGGTAAAAACAAGCTCCGCGCTTGATTTTTAAAGCTACCGGTCGGGTGTCCGACAACTCGCCCCCTCCTCCTCTTCCAACGATCTCCTGGGGCCTCTGATAAAACAACCCCGCGCTTGATTTCATATATCTTATCTCGGTCGGGTGTCGCTCACGCTCCCCCTCCTCTCTTCTTTTATTTATATTAATGCCTGAGCATATCTTTAATGGTAAATGGGTCAGTCCTTTACCCTACCACCAGAGTTTGTAATGGCAGGCACTAATTTGCAGCTACTCTTAAACCATTTCCAATTTAAATGAACAGAGCGAGATACACCCATGACCATAGACCTCATTAGTGCAAGTGCTGATCTGTTGATCAGTATAATTGTTTCCTGGTCATATTCGGGTTTAACAGCCTTGAACTGATCGCTTGTTTGGACAATGTTTTAACTTGCACAGCTTGACCCACTACAGAATTAATTCAAGCACCTGTAATATTGATTAACACTTTGTTAACACTTTGTTAACACTTTGTTTAATACACAAAACCAGTTTTTCCATGTTTCCATTTTCTTACACTGTGAAAGTGAAATATAATGATGAATTTGTATGAGGTTTTATACAATGAAATCTTTACACTGAGTGTAATTTTATAATAATACCATGTACGTAACCCCTATCTTATTAAAATTACTTTTGAGTGCAAACCTGAATTCTAATTAAATTTAAAGTTTTCTGTTATACAGGTTGGAAAGCCACATCCTTCCTTAGTTAGGTGATAGGTTAACATTCATAATCCTGAAATCCACCCATTAATTGGGTATATTTGCATTAGACTTATTTTGCGTAACCAGATGATTTTCCACCTTTTCAGCCGTACGTTCACCTTCTTTGCACCAATTATATAGGATTTAGGATAAGAGCTATGTTTGATTATACCACTTCTCCTTGTTTTGATCCATTATCAAACTATCTTTCATTGGATGCATAGTTTTTCACCAGCAACTGAAAAAGTTCTTTGCTTTTTGTCTGATCCATTATCAAAATTTTTCATTGGATCATAGAGTTCTTCTCTCCCAAAAGTTCTAAAGATCATAGTCTGTTCTTGATTGTAATCAATATCTTATGATTTATCATAAGGCAGTTTATTCTATAATAATCAGGAGTTTAATATCCTGATTTGTATTGATCTGCAAACCTTATAGTGGCAGATTCGAAAATCATATAGTAGATGTTGTCTACCTATTGCGACTCACACAACTGTATGGCAATTTATATTTATTTTGAAAGTATTACTTATTGCAAGCCATTTGAAATACTTTGAAAATTGTATTTCTTATATCTCATAGTATTTGAGAACATGGATCTTTATAAACGTATTTACACGTGAATATTTTGAATAGAAACAGTACAAAGTTTTTATCGTATTCTTGAAGTTGGTGAGATACCATAAGATAATGTTGGCAGCTATATTTTTTCTTCCATAGCCTCACCACTTCCTTTAGATACATAGCAAAAATCCTTATTGCTATCATCACGGCACATCGATGCTCACTTTTTTTTATTTAGTTGGTGTTCATTCGATGAATTCACGCATCAACCTGCAGGTCGTGTCTTTTGCAGCCCTGTACATCACTTGGAATTATATCCAAAGAGACTTCTCCTCCCGCCCTATCAAAACCAGCGGTTCAATTCTCAATTTGGCACATAGCCATATTTTGTATAGTACCGAAGCCCCCAGGGTCATATTTTGGGCTGGTTTGGTACTGTGGACCCTTGTCTCTTTTTATATTTTGAGTACTTTCTCCATATCGCGAATTTTTATTAACTTTTTTTAAAGTACAGCTTTCTGTTCTTTTTAAAATTCCCAGCCAAAAGATTGTGGAGCATGTTTACCTCTTACCGTATTTTTGACGGGTGACCAGTATCGTAAACGTGCCCCGCGGTACAATTAAACTCTCGTCCCTGCGCTGGGTAGAGTCCCCTGGGACGATGTTTTTAAAACTGCCGTGTATTTCTAACAGAGTAATATCAGTTTCAATTTAACACATTTAGTCATTGTTTTTTTTAAAAACCATGTAAAAATCCTGGTTTCCACCAGCAATGCAGAGCTTTCATCCAGGCCTAAAAAAAATTTCAACAGCACTTGCAAACCTGCCCGGTCCGAACCTACCCGCTGCTCGAGGAGCTGTCTGTGCAGTTTCCTGCTTCTGCCGTCCAGCGTCGACGTAATGGCCGTTTCTCAGCGCGCCAGGCGGGTTCTTCACGTAGTCACTCACTTGTGACTCCGAAGGTAGAATCCCTCTTTGTTGAGGATGAATCATTTGAGAGCTGAGTGGGCTGACAGGAACAGATTTTTGGTCAGACAGTATCAATAGCTCGATCCGCAACTGTACGGGCATTTTTTTTTCCTCAGTGAAACTCATATTACACATGCTGCATCGGCCCCAATTTTCAAAGTTACACAAATCATTCTGCCGCGAGGTCGATGACCTGGTGCAGTTACCTGTGAACTGGGAACAGACTTCCCTCAATCCTCCTGCATCCATGTGTCCAGCGGAGCGCCCTCCTACCTACCATGGTCAGGCGCTTGGTTTTGGCATGGAACTCCCAGTTCAGTCTCCTACTGGGTCCACTCCACGTGCCTGAGGTCTGCGCAGCTCTCTTCCCAGGTAACGCCGAACTCCCGATTAACCTTTGGCGGGTTTGGCCAGCGACCTGTAGAGTATGAGACGGATGGATTCACGCTGTGAAGTGGGAACTGGTGGGTGGTACGCATACAGATACCCTGACAACATGGAAATCACTATCTCTCTATGA
>JAVHYY010000629.1:0-81805 GCA_035221665.1 Okamejei kenojei
TCATAGAGAGATAGTATTTACTCTTTGCTTCCGGTCTGCACCAATTTTTCTATCCATGTCAACACTGTGAAAAATTAGAGCACCTCCAATACCATGTGCTCTAATTTTAGTCACCATCTTCCGTGCGGGACCTTATCAAAGGCTTTCTGAAAGTTTTCGATACACTAAATCGCACTGGCACCCCTTCTTCATTTTTATTGTCACATCCTCAAAAACATCCAGAAGATTAGTCGAGCATGATTCCCCTTTCATAAATCCATGTTGCACCTGGACTAATCCTTTACTGCTATCCAAATGTCCCATTATGACCTCTTTATAATTGACTCCAGCATCATTTCCCACCACCAAAGTCAGGCTAACTGGTCTGTAATTCCCCGTTTTTCTCTCTCGCTCCTTTCTTGAAAAGTGAAGAGAGAGGGACAGCAAGGAAGGGAGACAACACGAAAGAGAGAGAAAAGGACAAGACAGACAGACAGACAGACAGACAGAGTCGAGAGGGTAGCGAGAACGCGAGTGAGGTAGGAGAGAGAAAGAGAGAAAGACGTGGGAGGGAGGGCAGACAGAGAGATAACGAGAAGAGCAAGAGAAAGAGAGACAGAGAGATATACAAACCGAAAGAGACAGAGAATCAGAGAGGCACAGAAAGAGAGAGATACAGACAGAGAAACAGAGAGATGTAGACAGAGAGAGACAGGGAGAGAGAAAGAGAGAGACAGACTTTGAGAGGGTCAGAGAAAGACAGAGAGAGATAGACACAGAGAGAGGGAGAGACTGGCAGACAGAGAGAGAGAGAGAGAGAGAGAGAGAGAAGAGAAAGACAGAGAAGGTCAGAGAAAGATACAGAGTGAGAGAGAGAGAGAGTGAGAGATAGACACAGAGAGGGAGAGACAGACAGGAGAGAGACAGGGGGACACACAGAAAGAGAGAGGGAGAGTGAGAGACCAAGAGTGGGACAGAGTGAGAGAGAATCAGACAGACATGGGGGGGGGAGAGAGAGAGAGAGAGAGAGAGAGAGAGAGAGAGAGAGATAGTGAAAGTGAGACAGAGAGAGGAGAGACTGGAAGAGAGGGGGAGGCAGACAGAGAGATATACAGAGCAAAAGACACAGATAGACAGAGAATCAAAAAGAGATACAGACAGACAGAGAAACAGAGAAAAAAAGTGAGATGTAGACAAAGAGTGGGAGAGACAGAGAGAGGTAACGAGAGAGGGAGAGAGAGACACATCCGGGGTGACAGAGAGGGTCATAGAAAGAGACACAGAGACATTCAGAGAGAGAAACTCAGAGTGATATAGACACAGAGAGATGGAGAGACAGACAGGGGAGAGAGACAGCGAAACAGAGAGAGAGACAGAGAGATGCAGAGATTGAGTCAGAGAGAAAGATAGAAAGAGAGACAGAGTGGGACAGACAGAGAGAGAGAGAGACAGAGAGAGATACAGACAGACACGGGGGGCAGAGAGAGAGAGACAGAGAGAAAAAGAGAGGCAGAGACGGAGAGAGGTTGCGAGGGAGAGAGACACAGAGAGAGAGAGGGGGAGACAGAGGCAGAGATAGACACAGAGATGATAGGGAGAAAAAGTGAGAGAGACAGTGGGACACAGAGAGTGGGAGAGATAGACAGAAATATAGAGACAGAGAGAGAGACAGAAATATAGAGATGGAGAGATAGAAAAAGAGAGATGGAGAGAAAGCGAGAGTCAGACTCAGAAAGAGAGAAACAAAGAGAGAGGGAAGAGAGAGAGGGACAGAGAAAGTGACAGAAAAATAGAGAGAGACGGAGTGAGAGACACAGAGACAGACAGAGACACAGAGAGAGAGAGAAGAGGGAGACAGACAGATGGTCAGAGACAGAGAGGGAAAGAGAATGAGAGAGAGAGAGACAGAGTGAGATACAGAGAGACAGAGTGAGGCAGAGAGAGAGAGAGACAGATAGCGAGAGAGAGGGGGACAGAGAGAGAGAAGAGAGAGAGAGAAGAGAGAGAGAGAGAGAGGGGCAGTGAGAGAGGGGAGAGAGAATATCGTCATCTTGCTGAGAATAAATGTGACATTAATTTGCTTTACTCAAGGATTAATGAAAGCTGATAACGACAGCTGAGCAATCCTTGTTATGGACATATTATTCTAATATTTTAGTACTAATTTTTTCTAACAATTACTAATTATTAAGAACACGTTATTATTATTGGAATAATTAGTTAAAAATATGAAATGTAAAAAAAGGTATAATTTAGATATCTTATTAATTGGAATTTGCTATGTTCTTTTTTATACATCAGACTAACATTTTGGCTAATAATTAACCATATAACCATATAACAATTACAGCACGGAAACAGGCTCTCTCGGCCCTTCCAGTCCGTGCCGACCATTTGTTTTCCCCTAGTCCCATCTATCTGCATTCAGACCATACCCCTCCATTCCCTTCACGTCCATATACCTATCCACTTTACTTTTAAATGTTAAAATCGATCCTGCCTCCACCACTTCTGCTGGAAGCTCATTCCACACAGCCACCACCCTCTGAGTAAAGAAGTTCCCCCTCACGTTACCCCTAAACTTCTGTCCCTTAATTCTCGTCATGCCCTCTTGTTTGAATCTTCCCTACCCTCAATGGGAAAAACGTATCCACGTCAACTCTGTCTATCCCTTTCATCATTTTAAAGACCTCAATCAAGTCCCCCCTTAACCTTCTGCACTCCAAAGAATAAAGACCTAACTTGTTCAACCTTTCTCTGTAACATAGTTGCTAGAACCCTGGCAACATTCTGGTAAATCTCCTTTGTACTCTCTCTATTTTGTTGACATCCTTCCTATAATTAGGCGACCAAAATTGTACACCATACTCCAGAATTGGTCTTACCAATGCCTTGTACAATTTTAACATTACTTCCCTACTCCTATATTCAATGCTCTGATTTATAAAGGCCAGCTCACCAAAGGCTTTCTTTAACACCCTATCTACATGCGATTCCACCTTCAGGGAACTATGCACAGTTATTCCTAGATCCCTCTGTTCCACAGCATTCCTTAATTCCCTACCATTTACCATGTACGTCCTATTTTGATTTGTCCTGCCAAGATGTAGCACTTCACACTTAACAGCATTTAACTCCATCTGCCATCTTTCAGCCCTCTTTTCCAAATGGCCCAAATCTCTGTAGATTTTGAAAATCTACTTCATTATCCACAACACCACCTATCTTAGTATCATCTGCATACTTACTTATCCAATTTTCCACCCCATCATCCAGATCATTGATGTACATGACAAACAACAGTGGACCCAACACAGATCCCTGAGGCACCCCACTGGTCACCGGCTTCCAACCTGACAAACAGCCACCCACCATTACTCTCTGACATCTCCCATTCAGCCACTGTTGAATCCATCTTGCTACTCCGCCATTAACACCCAAAGATTGAACCTTCATAACCAACCTTCCATGGGGAACCTTGTCAAAGGCCTTACTGAAATCCATATATACAACATCCACTGCTTTACCCTCATCGAATTTCCCTAGTTACCGCTTCAAAAAATTCAAGAAGGTTTGTCAAACATGACCTTCCAGGCACAAATCCATGTTGACTGTTCCTGATCAGACCCTGTTTATCCAGATGCTTATGTATATTATCTCTTATATATATTATCTAATTATACATTATAATTAGCTAAGAGAGTAATAGCTAATTTTGTCACTACACAATAGCTAATTTTTTCACTACATGATTACTAACATTCTGGACCAAAATAGTTCTAATTTAATCCCGTAAATTACTTTCATTTACTTTTGTTTTTAAAGTGTGGAGCTAGGAATAATTTTTTAAGTCTTCGGAAGTCCTTAGATGGCCATCCATGCTTATATAAATAATATAATATAATATATAAAACGGGGGTCAAGGACTCACTTTTTGTAGTTGGAATATTAAGGGAATTAATGAATCAATCAATAGAGGTAGGGTATGAGCACACTTAAAGTCACTCAAAGCAGATATAACATTTCTTGAAAAACCCACCTTAAAAACGACGCACAATATAGATTGAAAGCAAAATGGATCGCTGAAACATATCATTCTTCATTCTCCCATAAGGCCAGAGGTGTCGCAATTTTAATTCATAAAGGTATACCTTTCAAACACATATCAACTATTACGGGCACTAATGGTAGATATATTATACTAGTGGGTGAATTATATCTAAAATAAGTGATTTTTCTCAATGTCTATGGACCAAATTTTGATAACCCTGTTTTTTTAAGAATATAATTTATACTATACCAGAGCTCACACAACATAATTTGATAATCGGTGGAGATTTAAATTGTACACTAGATTCTTATCTGGATAGATCATCAAGACAAAGAAAAGTAAAATCTAAGACAAGCGAATTATTAAACTCATATATTAATACTACCAATATCAAGGATGTTTGGAGAATTGTAAACCCATCTTGAAGGGAATACTCATTTTACTCACC
This sequence comes from Okamejei kenojei, assembly GCA_035221665.1. NCBI lineage: Eukaryota > Metazoa > Chordata > Chondrichthyes > Rajiformes > Rajidae > Okamejei > Okamejei kenojei. Next base: position 4,479 of record JAVHYY010000629.1, read on the forward strand.
GGTACATAAAACCTATTCAAGGATAGACTACTTTTTACTAGATTCAAACCTTATTCCATTTACTTATTTCGAAATATCATAATATTATAATTTCGGACCATGCTCCTTTAACATTTATGATCAAACTAAGTGGAATGGCTGATAAGCAGACACAATGGAGACTTAATCCTCACATTTTAAATGATAAAGCATGTTACGAATAGCTTATCACACAGATAAACATGTTTTTTGAGACCAACGACTGCCCTGAAATATCTGCCTCCCTTCTTTGGGAAACATTTAAAGCATTTATATGAGGAGCATTAATCTCCGCGCAAACCTTTCGTAATAAAGAGAACCGCGCCAAACAACTGGTATTGGAAATGGACATAAGGCAATTAGATATGGAAAATGCAATCGCGCTTCTATGATAATATATAATAAACTTGCTACACTGAAATATAAGTTAAACCAAATATATTCAGACCAAATCATAAAACTTTATCAAAAAACTAAACAGCTACACTTTGAATTCGGTGATAAACCACAAAAATGTCAGCACATCAACTCCGGAAACAGGAAGGGGAAAAAATAATATATAAAATTAAATCAGATACGGGAGAAATATTAACATTACCCAAGGATAATGATAACTGAGTTGGATGATCAGCCATGATCACAGTGAATGGCGGTGCAGGCTCTAAGGGCCGAATGGCCTACTCCTGCACCTATTTTCTGATTCTATGATTCTATATTAATGATAGATTCTCTCACTACTGTCAAACACTTTACTCAACCAAAACGACAGTGGGTTCTGCAGGAATGGAATTATTACAGAAATGCAATCTTACAGGTTTAGACCTGAAAGAGAGGGAATTATTAGGGGCTGAAATATCAGTAAAAGATATTGAAGAATCTATGTTCTTTAAAAAATGGAAAGGGCGCTGGCCCAGATGGTTTAAATAACGAATTTTATAAAAACAATTCAAGATCTGATCTCGCCATGCCTACAGACATTATATACTCAAGCATTCATGCAACAGAAGCTTCCAAAAACTTTAAATGAATCAACAATAATACTTATACCAAAAATGGATAATGACCTTGAAGACCCAGGTTCAGATAGAGCAATTGCTTTCTTAAACACTGATCAGAACATATTAACCAAAAAAATTAGCACATAGATTAAGCTTAGTGATTCATAAATGAATACACCCCGATCAAACAGGCTTTATTCCAAAACGTTATTCATATTATAATCTGAGACGATTATTTAACATTATACACTCAAATCGAATAGCTAATGTAGATTTAGCAGTCATCTCGTTAGATGCTGAGAAAGCATTCGATCAAGTGGATTGGCCCTACTTATATTCGGTGATGGAAAAATTTCAACTAGGCGAGAAGTTTTGTACTTGGGGTAAGCTTTTATATACCAACCCAACAGCTAGAATAATGACAATGCCCGCTATCCCCGTTACTATTCGCCCTTGCTATTGAACCACTAGCAGAAATAGTTACAGTACACCCAGAAATATATGGGTATAATACTAAAAATACAGTTAATAAAATTTCTCTATATGCAGATGATCTATTATTATATATTACAAATCCAGACATCAGCATCCCTAACTTGTCAGCATCTTTATTCAGCATCTTATAACTCATTAATCAGCATCTTATAACTCAATTTGGTCTATTCTCGGGATACAGAATTAATTGGAATAAGAGTGAGATTATGCCAATAACGGAACCTAATTTATATATATTGCAACAATCGCCTTTTAAAATAGTGAATTAAAAATTTAAATACTTAGGAATTTACATGGCCAAGAAATAAACTTCTTTATTCAAATCAAATATCGTGCCTTTACTTAATAAATTGCATAAGAATATTCATTATTGAAAAACACTTCTCATTTCAATGCTTGGTAGAATTAATGCTATTAAAATTATTTTCCTTCGTCAACTACTATACCTCTTTCAATCAATTGCGATATATCTCCCAAAAAATATCTTTAAAAAAGTCGACTCCATTTTGCCGATCCCCGCATTTTAGATTTCACCCTATATTCACACTTAACATAGCCCTTCAGGCCAATTTCTGTCTCATTTCCAAACCATTTGCCCCAACACCCCCCCCCCCCCCCGCAGCAGAGAGAGAGACAGACAGAGAGACAGAGTGATACAGCGTGGAAACAGGCCCTTCGGCCCAACTGGCCTACATGCCCCATCTACACTAATCCCACCTCCTACCCACGTTTGGCACATATCCCTCAAAACCTGTCCTATCCATGTACCTGTCCAAGGGTTGTGATCGTCCCAGACTCAACTACCTCCACTGGCAGCTCGTTCCATGCACCCACCACACTGTGTGTGGAAAAGTTGTCCCTCAGATTCCTATTCAATTTTTCCCACCCCCGCCTCTCTCACCTTAAAACGGTGTTGTCTGGTCTTCGATTCCCCTACTCTGGGCAAGAGACTTAGTGCGTCTCCCTGATCTATTCCTCTGGTGATTTTGTACACCTCAATAAGATCACCCCTCATCCTCCTGCGCTCCAAGGAATAGAGTCCCAGCCTGCCCCAACCTCTCCCTGCAGCTCAGGCCCCTCGAGTCCGGGCAACATCCTCGTAAATCTTCTCCGCACCTATTCCAAGTTCGACGACATCTTTCCTGTAACACGGTGCCCAGAACTGAATGCAATACTCTAAATGCAGCCTCACCAACTTCATGTACAACTGCAACGTGACCTCCCAACTTCTAGACTCAATACAGAGAGAGAGAGAGCGGGAGACAGAGAGAGAGACAGAGTGAGAGAGAGAGGGATAAACAGAGAGAGAGAAACAGAGAGAGGGAGACAGAGAGACAGAGAGAGAGAGAGAGAGACACACACACACAGAGAGTGAGAGAGAAAGAGAGAGAGAGACAGAGAGAGCGAGAGAAAGAGAGTGAGAGGCAGAGAGAGACCTTGGGAGGGGGAGAGAGTGAGAGATAGAGAGAGAGAGAGAGAGAGAGGCAGAAAGAGAGGGAAGAAGACAGAGAGAGAGAGAGACACACAGACGCAGAAAGAGAGACAGAGGGAGACACAGAGAGAGGGAGAGAAAGAGAGAGTTACACACAGAGAAATAGAGAGAGAGAGAGCGATAGAGAGGGCGAGAGAGAGAGAAATGGAGAAAGAGAGAGGGAGGGAGAAAGAGAGAGAGAGTCAGAGAGAGGGACAGAAACAGAGATAAACAGAGGGAGAGAGAGAAAGAAAGAAAGACAGAGAGAGCCAGCCCATTGCGCTTTATGGCAGTGAAGTTTGGGATACGCTCAGTCACCATAGTTATAGTAAATGGGAAAAACATACAACGGAGGCCCTGCATGTGGAATTTTGTCAGAGCATCCTCCGTATCCAAAGGAAAACACCAACAAACGCATGTAGGGCGGAATTAGGCAGATACCCACTGATAATAAATATCCAGAACAGAGCACAACATTTTTGGAATCACCTTAAATCTAGCCCCCCAGATACCCTCCAGTTTAAAGCCCTTCAAACACAAGAGGGGAGCGCAGAAAAGAGTTCCCTGTGTCAGTTGGTACTGAGACTAACTACATCTATTCAGTTAAAACCTATCCAGTTTAACCCTGACCATCCTCAGATAAATACTGATCCCCAGTCACCAGTTAGAGTGAACCAAATTATCAAACAATGTAAATAAACATATTTGGAACATTGGGATAAAGAAACCAAAAGCCAAAGCAAATTAGAAAGTTATCGTGCCCTAAAAAGAGATTATAAATTGGCAGACTATCTCTCAACTGTTAGAGACATAAAGCAGAGACAGACCCTCACCAAATACAGGTGAGGGTCTGTGTGAGAGAGAGAGAGCTAGAGAGAGAGAAAGAAAAAGAGACAACGAGAGAGGGGGACACAGAGGGAGACAGATAGAGAGAGACAGAGAACAATAGATAAATAGATAGATAGATAGAGAGAGAGAAGGAGAGACAGAGATAGACAGATACAAAGACAGAAAGAGACAGAGAAAAACAGAGAGAGAGAGAGAGAGAGAGACAGAAAGAGAGAGAGACATAGAGAGAATGAGAGAGAGACAGAGTGAGAGACAGTGAGTGAGAAAGAGATAGAGAGAGAGAGAGAGACATGGAGAAAGAGAGACAGACAGACAGACAGACACAGAGGGAGAGAGACAGAGAAAGAGATACAGAGGCAGAGGCAGAGACAGAGAGGCAGTAAGAGACAGAGGGAGAGACAAAAAGAGAGTGAGAGAGACAGAAAGAGAAGGAGAGACAGACAGAGGGAGAGAGACAGAGAAAGAGATGCAGAGACAGAGACAAACAGAAAGAGAGAGAGAGAGAGTGAGAGAGAGAGAGACAGAGAGAGACTGCTGGAGTAACTCAGCATGCCAGGCAGCATCTGTGAAGAAGATAGACACAAAGTGCTGAAGTAACTCAGCGGGACAGGCAGCATCTGTGCCGTGCAGAATTATATAATGGTTTCCTCCACCATAAACGCACCCTATATGTGGTAGTAATGTCCTGTTTGCCAGCTTGTTGACCCTCTGTGTTCCCCTCCTACAGGGTTTAGGATCCGTTGCTGTGGACAGAGAGACAGGTGAGTCACCCCCCCCCCCCCCCCCCATCTGCTCGGTGTGCGGGCTGAGCTTCGAGGGGCTGCACTTCAGTGGAGGACCACATGACGGGGCACAACAAGGAGAAGCGTTATGAGTGCGACGTGTGTGGCAAGGCCTGGCAGTACCCAAGTGAGCTGGAGATCTACCGGCGGGTGCACACGGGAGTCTGCCCCTTCGACTGCTCGGAGTGCGGCAAGAGCTTTACCCGCTACAGCAACCTGCAACAGCACTACCGCGTGCACTGCAGTGAGAGGCCCTTCACCTGCTCCGACTGCGGCAAGAGCTTCAAGACGGTGCAACATCTGAACTCCCACCAGCAGGTGCACGTGGGCGAGAAGCCCCATAGCTGCTCCATCTGTGGCAAGAGCTTTGCCAGTTGTCTGTGGTACGGCGGCACCGGCAGGTGCACAGGGGCGAGAAGCCCCATAGCTGCTCCATCTGTGGCAAGAGCTTTGCCCAGTTATCGGTGCTACGGCGGCACCGGCAGGTGCACACGGGCGAGAAGCCCCATAGCTGCTCCATCTGTGGCAAGAGCTTTGCCAGTTGTCTGTGGTACGGCGGCACCGGCAGGTGCACAGGGGCGAGAAGCCCCATAGCTGCTCCATCTGTGGTAAGAGCTTTGCCCGGTTGTCGGGGCTACGGTGTCACCGGTGGGTGCACAGCAGTGAGCGGCCCTTCACCTGCTCCCACTGTGGCAAAGGCTTCAAGTCGTCACCGGTCCTGAAGCATTCTAAAACAAATATGAAACAATATTACTTGGATGACCTGAAATTAAAGCATATAATTAGTTAGTTAACTAATTGTAGCTAATTACAAAATTCAATTACCAGATATAAACATCTATCCATTTCTTAAGAAAAGATAAACTTTTTTAAATTGCCTAAGTGTCCAAATAACATTCACACAATAATTCACAATATAACATGCTTTTTAAATCACATTTTCATGAATTTATAGGCCAAATAGAAGGAATTTAGTGTTTAATTAATGTAAATTAATGGCCATTTAAATCAACGCGAGTGGGTTTTCGTGGAACGCGGTGGATTGGAACGTTGCGGTTTGCGGTGAAGTCGGCTCTGCTGGTTCATACATTTTTTTTTGTCCCCATTTCTCAACATGAAAATGTGATTAAATGCTTCCTAAGAAGCACGTTTTTATGTAAAAATAAACTGTGTACTTTATTTTCTCCCCTACGTAAAATCCTTCCCGTTGTCGTCACTCACGACTTTAGAAGATGATGTTTACATTACTCTAGCGTAATTTAATCTAGCGTAATTTAAAAATATCTTCATGAATGAAATCGCGGAGCGATATTTCTTCAGCAACGAAATCCCCGGACATGGATCGATTCGCCCAGTCTGTGGAAAAACGGCACTTTAAACATGCCCCCCTCAGAAAGGCGTCAAAGTCACGCACACGGGGAGTGGCAGAACTGTTGCGCTGCTCAAGGAAAGTTTTGTAACATACCTACCCCTTCTCCTCTCCCCCTTCTCCTCCCCCCACTTCTCCTTCCCCTTCCTTCTCCTTCCCCCTCCTTCTCCTCCCCCACTTCTCCTCCCCCTCCCCCCCCCTCCGTCACCCCCCCTTCTCCCCCCCCCTTCTCCCAACTGACTCGCTGCCGGTATTTCCACTGTCAGTCTCCGTCTCCCCCTCTCTGTCCTGTCTGTCTGTCTGTCTGTCTGTCATTCTCTTCTCCTCTCCCTCCCCTTCTCCTCTCCGTCTCCCTTCTGCTGTGTCTTTCCCTCTCAGTCCGTGTGTGCTTCTCTTCTGTGTCCCTCTCTGCTCCACCCCCCCTACTCTCCCCCCCCTTTCCCCCGACACTCCCCCCAACCGTTGATCGCCGCTGTTAACCGCGCGCAGCTGTCGACACGCGCTCCCGCTCCCTCAGCCGTTGACGCCCGTTATTTCCCGCCCGCTCGCTCGCGTTGCCCGCTGGGAAGAAGCCGTTTGGTTTCCAGAAGGTTCTTCACCAACGGTCGGTCATTCATTCGGACTTCGCTTCTCCACAACGACGTTCGGATTCCGGTCATTATTTCCATTTAAACCATTTTAAAAAGGTAAACGCTTTTCTTTTTTTTCCAAACGCAGACGATTGTTTCAATATTTATTTATATTTGAATAATTCTTTTTAACAAGATTATTGCATGAATGTTTCGAAACTTCGCGCTTATTTGATTCGCTGATTAGACAACGGAAACAGAGAGAGAGGGGGAAGATAGTTTGGGAAGAGGATGAGAGAAAGAAGGGGGAGAGAAGTGGAGACAGAGAATGGGAGAGAGAAGAAGGGGAGGAGGAGTGGGGAGAGGAGGGGGAGAGGTGAGGAGGGGGAGAGAGGGGGGAGAGGGGGGTCGGGAGACAGCAGAGGGGGGCGCGGGAGCAGGGGGAGGGAGACAAAGGGGAAGAGTGTCCGGGGGGTGTACACTCACCGGCGAGTCCGAGGAAGACGAGAAGCAGAAGGGTCTTCATGTTGTGTGAGGTCGGGGCGCGGATGCCCCTTCCAAGCCCGTGTATGGCGCTGGGCGAGGTCGGGGAGAGAGGGGGGGGGGGTGGGGCGGGGAATGGGAGGTGGGAAAGAGGGAGGGAGGGAGCGAGAGGGGATGGGGAGATGGAGGGAGGGGGAGTGGAGAGGCGGAGGATTTACATAGAAAAAATTAACTAAAACTCAAACTAAAGTTAAACTAAATTCAAACTCTAATCTCAACACTTGAGCTAAAACTCTCAGAACATCTTCGCTCAGTCCATCTGGACCCACCTGATCTAGTGGTTGTCAAACACTTGTCACCTCGACCACAGCCAACATTGGCCCGTTTCCCGTATCATCGTCACTTCTTTGCATATCTTTTATTAATTTGTTTTACATCTCTCCACATCACCGTCTACATGTCTCGTTTCATTTTCCCACGACTCTCAGTCTGAAGAAGGGTTAGGGTTATGCTGCCTGACCCACTGAGTTACTCCGACACGGTACAAAATGCTTGAGTAACCCAGCGGCTCAGGCAGCATCTCTGGAGAGAAGGAATGGGTGACATTTCTGGTCGAGACCCTTCTTTAGACTGAGAGTCCGGGGAAAATGAAACGAGAGATATAGATGGTGATGTGGAGAGATACGGAACAAATAGTAAAATAGATGCAAAAAGTGTCGATGATATGGGAAACGGGCCAATGTTGGCTGCGATCTCGGCTACATGGTTTATCCAGCATTTTTGTCTCTTCGATTTTTCCAGCATCTGCAGTTCCTTCTTAAACAGAGTATAATTTCGTGTTAGTTAGAGTCACCCCCTCCCCTCCGGCCCCTATACCCCCTCTCCCCGTCTCTGTAACCCCTCCCCTCAACTGTTTGACAACCGGTAGATCAGGTGGGTCCAGGTGGACTGAGCGAAGGTTGTAGCTCAAGGGTTGAGTTTAGAGTTTGAGTTTAATTTAAATGACTTTTAATTTAGTTTGTGTTTCAGTTTAGTGTATTCTCTGCAAATCCCCCCCCTCCACTCATCCTTTCCCTTTTCTCTACACCCCCTCCCTCTCACCATCACCTCTCCCTCATCCCTCCCTCGTTCCCTCCTCCCTTTCCCCGTCCCTCCCTCACTCCCCGTTCTCGCCCAGCGCCATACACGGCCTTGGAAGAGCACAGGTGCGCTCGCTCGCCAAAGGCATCCGAGCCCCGACCCCACACAACATGAAGACCCTTCTGCTATTCTTCTTCCTCGAACTCGCAGGTAAGTGTACATCCCCACCCCCCGGGCACTCTTTCCCTTTTCTCTCTTCTACTCCCCCCTTCTCCCCTCCGCTGTCTTCCGCTCCTGTCTCCTACTCTTCCTCTCTCCCCATTCTCTCCCTCACCCTCCTCTCTCACCCTTCTCCCTCCCCTAATACCTCTACTCATCTACCCCTCTCCCCCGCCTCCACCTCTATCTCCACCTCATGTCCCTCCTCTTCTCTTTTCTTCCCTTCACTCCCCTCCTCGCTCTCTCTCCCCCTCCTCTCTGTCCCATTCTCTCCCTCCTCTCCCCCATCTTTCACACCCCGTATTTCTTACCCCACTATATCTCCCCTCTCTATCGCTCCGCCTACTCCCCCCCCCCCTCCCCCCGGACGCCCGTGACCCCCGGCGGCCACGCCAGGTCTCCGCCTCTCACTCTCTGTACAACTGGGAAACTATCAATAAAATGGTTGCAATGAAGAATGGTTTCTGTTTCTGTCCGCTCCGGTTTCTCACCTCCCCCCCCAGGCTCCGACCTGCCGGAGATCACTGCATGCTTAGTTTTACATTTAGTTCATGCTTTGAGTTTAGAGTTTGAGTTTAGTAGTTAGAGTTTAGAATTGAGTTTGGGTTTATAATCTGAAACATAGAAACTTAGAAACATAGAAAACTAGGTGCAGGAGGCGGCCATTCGGCCGCTCGAGGCAGCACCGCCATTCGATGTGATCATGGCTGATCATCCAATATCAGTACCCCGTTCCTGCTTTAATTTCCAGTTTAGCGTTTAGTTTAGTTTCTGAGTTTCGAGTTTAAATTTCTAGTTGATAGTTTGAGTTTAGAATTAAATTTTGTTTTAGTGGATACTAGACCAAGTGGGACCCTTTGGCTCCCGTCCCATCAACGGGAGGGGGCGGTCTGCGGCGTCACAACACACCAACCACCCCCACACCTGGGCTAACCACACCCCTTGATATCTATCTATATTACTAAATGTCTGATCTTGACCGCTATTGGCCCACTGTGCTGCGATTTCCCAGAGAACGCCGCCACCTACGGCCGTCATTTTTGACCACCTCGCTCAAAGCCCCCCTCCGCCTTCCGGGACCAGAAGATTTTGCCCATCGATGGAAAATGAGAGATGTTTTTTAAAAATTCTCCATTCTCTCTGTTCTCTTTGCTGCCCCCGCTGGCGGCAGGGGGGGGGGGGGGGGTGAGGGACTATATAACCCGGAAGTGTCCTGCCTCATTCAGTCTCTGCCAGACCCAGGAAGCGAGAGGGTCACGGATCTCTGAGCTGTGAATAATACTGAATGCACGTCTACTGCAGGGTGAGTCCTCTCGATGTGGCTGCTGCAAAATTGTTTACCTTTTTTTAAAGTTTGTGTTAACAAAGTGAAATTTCGTTGTCAGGTGGCTGCTGCCCAATTGTTTGCCTCGCCTTTTTTTTTAAGTTTGTGTTCACAAAATGAATGTTGGTTGTCAGGTGGCTGCTGCTCAATTGTTTGCCTCGCCTTTTTTTACGTTTGTGTTCATAAAATGAATTTTGGTTGTCAGGTGGCTGCTGCCCAATTGTTTGTCTCGCCTTTTTAAAAAAAAAATTGTGTTCACAAATTGAATTTTGGTTATCAGGTGGCTGCTGCCCAATTGTTTGCCTCGCCTATTTTTTTTTTTTAATTTGTGTTCACAGAATGAATTTTGGTTGTCAGGTGTCTGCTGCCCAATTGTTTGCCTCGCCTTCTTTTCAAAATTTGTGTTCACGAAATGAATTTTGGTTGGCAGGTGGCAGCTGCCAAATTGCTTGCCTCGCCTTTTAAAAAGTTTGTGTTCACGAAATGTATTTTGGATGTCAGGTGGCTGCTGCCAAATAGCTTGCCTCGCTTTTTAAAAAGTTTGTGTTCACGAAATGTATTTTGGTTGTCAGTGGCTGCTGCAAAATTGCTTGCCTCGCCTTTTAAAAAGTTTTTGTTCGCGAATTTTGGTTGTCAGGTGGCTGCTGATAAATTATTTGCCTTGGCTTTGTTTTTAAAATCGTTGCAATTTTCTTCGGATGGATAAAGCACGAATAAACATTTTATTAGATCAAGACTGTGTTTAGTAGCAAAATTGGCTCTCATTCCGTGACTTCCACTTAGTGACAAGCTGGCGCCGATGCCGTCATTTCCAATTAGCATTAAGATGGCACTGACTGCGTCATTTCCGCTTCGTAACAAGATGGCGCTAACTGCAGAAGGCATAGTGAAAACGTGCTTGAATAATTCAAGAGAGCTTACTACTCTGTCTATGTTGGACTTTATTTAAAGCACGTTTTTGCTTCACCAGCAGCCGTCTCTACAGGAGGCTTTAAACGTTTGAATTATTCGGTTTACACACTGTATTTTCACCACGTTCTGAAGTTTCTTGGCATTTTAGTATTGGTTGTGTGTGTGTGTGTGTGTTAGCGAGTCTGTCTCTGTATGTGTGTGTGTGTGAGTGTGTGCGTGTATGTGTATGTGCGCGTGTATGTGTATGTGTGTGTGTATGTGTATTTGTGCGTGTGTGTGTGTGTGTGTGAGTGTGTGTGTGTGAGAGTGTCTGTGTGTGTTTGTGTGTGAGTCTGTGTGTGTGTGTCTGAGGGTCTGTGTGTGTGAGTGTCTGTGTGAGGTGGAGGATGTGTGTGTGTGATCAATAAATAACAAATAGTACAAATAAGACAGTATTTCGTAGTTCAGGGTTTATTATTTATGTTTAATAGCCTGATGGCTGTCAGGAAGCAGCTGTTCCTCAATGTGGATGTTACAGTTTTCAGTTTACAAAAGTCGGACGTGACTCCAGAAGTCGGGCATAGGTCAGTCAGTCCACAAGCCGTGATTCATTCTGTCAGTCCCGAGGCCACGAGTGAGTCAGTCAGTCCATAGACTATGATTTAGTCCCAAGGCAGTGAGTCCACAGGCCATGAGTAGCTCGCTCAGCGCCCCACCTCCCCCACCCCACTGGCATCCCCACCTCAAGACGCTGCCCTCCGCCTGGCTATAGAATGCTCTCCCTCCTGAAGCCGCCCACATCCCCCGCTGCAGGACACCCCCTCCCTCATCAGCCCACGAGAGCCCCCGCCTGAAGCCGCCCCTCCCTCTGCTGCAGGACGTTTGCCACCTCCAGGGAGGAAGAATGCAATCTTCACGTGGTCCGCCCTGTTTCGAATCAACCCGACGTGCAAAAACGGAAGATCAAATAGAACAAGTTGTCCTACAACTTTAGGCTCTGCACGCCACATGAAAGATGAAGAAGCCACCCCCACCCCACCCCGACAGCTCCCGCCTCAAAAAAATGTTTTGCACACATTATTCAGTGAGTCCAGAGGATTGAGAATTACAACAAATTACAACCGCCCAATCACTCTATATTAAAATTGTATTTTTAATCAACAGCAAATAGCCATCAAGAGGCAGTGAGCAGCGGACTACAACAAGAGACACAACAAGAAATAACAATAATTCTCATCTTTAACATTTAATTTGTTCTTATATTTTAAGAGTAATTCACAATTTAAACTTTAATAAATCCTTTTTCCACTTTTCATGCCTGCGTGTTCTTCATCACAATGGGAAACTAATAGGAAGGAATGGCAGCTCTGTGGGAGTGCATGGGGGGAGGTTGTGGGGAGATGGACTGAATGTGTGGGGGGGGAGGGGAATGGCAACGAGCAGAGTGGGAGGATGAAGGGAGGAGGGGTGACTGAATGAACTGCCAGCATACCAGGCGTGAGTGACTACGATGCCAGCCCACCAGCCATGAAGAAGTCAACTGCCAGACCACCATCTGCAAGTGACTGAACTGCCACTGCAGCAGTTGTGACAACACTGCCAGCCCACCAGCCTGAGTAAGTGAACTGCCAGCCCACCAGCTGTAAGTGACTGAACTGCCAGCCACAAGCCGTGAGTGACTGCACTGCCAGCCTGTCAGCCCACCAGCCCTAAGTAAGTGAACTGCCAGCCCACCAGCCATGACTCACTGAACTGCCAGCCCAATAATCCATTCAGTCCACCCTCTTCCCCTTCTCTCTCACAGAGTCTGTCACCTGTTTGGGGCAGAATTTCTGTCAGTTTCTCAGCTGCCAGCCTGCCAGGTCTGAGTGTCTGTACTGCCAGGACTCAGTGACTGAGCTGCCAGCCCAAGAATCCATGCGGCCCACACTATCCATACTAGCCCGCTTCAAACCAGACCCTTCGCCCAATAACTTTTGTCGCTTTTCGCATCCTGAATTTACATCACTTTTGGCATTTTGAATTTTTGTAGCTTTTTGTGTGCTGAAATTTAGTTGCTTTTCGCATCTAAATGTTCCCTTTTTGTGTTCTGAATTACATCGCATTTCATGTCCTCAATTTTCGTTCCTTTTTGCATGCTGAATTTACGTCACATTTGGCATTTTGAATATTCGTCGCCTTTGGTATCCTGAAGTTTTGTCCCTTTCCACGTGCTGAATTTTCGTCGCTTTTCACATCCTGAAGGTTCCTCTCTTTTTGTGTGCCAAAATTTGTCGCTGTTCGTGTCCTGAAATTTTGTCGCTTCATGCATCCTGAACTTTTGTCGCTTTTCGCATCCTGAATTTACGTCACTTTTGGCATTTTGAATATTCGTCGCCTTTTGTATCCTGAAGTTTTGTCGCTTTTCACGTGCTGAATTTTCGTCACTTTTCACATCCTGAAGGTTCCTCTCTTTTTGTGTGCCAAAATTTGTCACTTTTTGTGTCATGAAATTTTGTTGCTTCAAGCATCCTGAACGTTTGTCACTTTTCGCATCCTGAATTTACGTCACTTTGGCATTTTTAATTTTCATCGCCGTTCGCATCCTGAAATTTTCGTTGCTTTTCGCATGCTGAATTTTTGTCACTTTTTGTGTGCTGAATTTTTGTAGCTTTTTGTGTGCTGAAATTTAGTTGTATTTCGCATCCTTAAGTTTTGTCAGTATTTGCATCTTGAATTTTTGTCGCATTTCATGTACTGAAATTTAGTTGCTTTTCGCATCCTGAAATTGTTCCCTTTTTGTGTTCTGAATTACATCGCATTTCATGTCCTCAATTTTCGTCCCTTTTTGCGCGCTGAATTTTCGTCACTTTTCATGCGGTAAATTATTGTCACTTTTCACGTGCTGAATTTTCTTCGCTTTTCCTGTCCGGAAATTCTGTTGTTTATCGCGTCCTGCAATTTCGTCATTTTATGCATCCTGAAATGTCGTCGCTGTTCACGTCCTGAAGATTCCTCGCTTTTTGCTTGCTGAATTTTCGTCGCATGTCGCATGCTGAATTTTCGTCCATTTTTGTGTCCTGAAATTTCGTTGCTTTTCACATTCTGAAATTTACATCTCTTTTGGCATTTTTAATTATCGTCTCCTTTCACGTCCTGAATTTTTTGTCACTTTTCGCTTGCTGAAATTTTCGTTGCTTTTCACTTGCTGAAAATTTCGTTGCTTTTCGCTTTTTGTCGCTTATCGTGTTGTGCAATTTCGTAGCTTTATGCATCCTGATATTTCGTCGCTTTTCGTGTTCCGAATTTATGTCACTTTTAACGTTTTTTCCTTTAGTCGCCTTCTGCGTCCTGAATTTACGTCGCTTTTCGTGTGCTGAATTTTCGTTGCTTTACACTTGATGAATTTTCGTCGCCTTTCACCTGCTTCATTTTCATCATTTTTCGCATCCTGAATTGTCGTCACTTTTTGCATCCTGAAGGTCCGTTGCTTCTCGTGTGCTGCATTTTCGTCGCTTTTCACATGCTGAATTTTCGTGGCTTTTCCTGTGCTGAAATTTTGTAACCTAGCACGTCCTGCAATTTAGTCACTTTACGCATCCTGAAATTTAATCGTTTTTTGCGTCCTGAAGATTCGTCACTTTTCGCATGCTGAAATGTCGTCGATTTTCATGTCCTGAAATTTTGCCTCTTTATGGGTCCTGAAGTTTCGTCGCTTTTCACATCCTGAATTTTTGTCGCTTTTTGTGTCCTGAATTTTCGTCCCGTTTTGCATCCCAAATGTTTGTCGCATTTCACGTCTTGAACTTTTGTAGCTTTTCGAGTCCTGAATTTTCATCGCTTTTCGCATGCTGAATTTTTGTCGCGTTTCGCATGCCGAAGGTTCGTCGCTTTTCACGTGGTGAATTTTTGTCACTTTTCGTGTGTTGAATTTTCGTTGGATTAGCGTCCTGAAGGTTCCTCACTTTTCGCGTGGTGAATTTTTGTCGATTTTCGCATGCTGAATTTTCATCGTCTTTTGTGTGCTGAAATTTTGTCGCTTTTCACATCCTGAAATGTAGTCGCTTTTCGTGTCCAGAATTTTTGTAGCTTTTCACGTGGTGAATTTTCATTGCTTTTCGCATCACTTTCCACGGGCTGAATTTTTGTCGCTCTTTGCGTCCTGAATTTTCGGCACTTTTCATGTGCTGAATTTTCGGCACTTTTCGCTTCCTGATTTTATGTTGCTTTGGCGTTTTTAATTTTCTTCGCCTTTTGCGTCCTGGATATTTGTCACTTTTCATGTGCTGAATTTTAGTCGCAGTTCACGTGCTGAATTTCAGTCGCTTTTCGCATCCTGAAGGTTTGTCACTTTTCGTGTGCTGAATTTTAGTCACATTTCACGTGCTGAATTTCAGTCGCCTTTCGCATCCTGAAGGTTTGTCACTTTTCGTGTGCTTAAGTTTTGTCGCATTTCATGTCGTGAAATTTTGTCGCTTTTCACGTTCTGTATTCTCCCTTTTCCCATCCTGAATATTCCTCCCTTTTCCCATCCTGAATTTTCATCACTTTATGCGTTCTGAAGGTCTGTCACTTTTCCCGTGTTAAATTTCGTCGCTTTTTGCAGGCTGAATTTTCATCGAATTTCGCTTGCTTGTCACGTCCTGAAATGTTGTCATTTCATGCGTCCTGAAGTTTAGTCATTTTTCGCATCCTGATCCGAGTGCTGAATTTTCGTCACTTTTCGCGTGCTGCGTTTTTGTCGCTTTTTGCGTTCTGAAGGTCCATCGCTTTTCGTGTGCTGAATTTTTGTCGCTTTTCACGTGCTTCATTTTCATTGCTTATCACGTCCTGAAGGTTCATAGCTTTTCGCTTGCTGAATTTTCATCACATTATGCGTGCTGAATTTTTGTTGCCTTTTGTATGCTGAAGTTTCGTCGCATTTCATGTCCTGAAATTTCGTCACTGTTTGCATCCTCAATTATCCTCCCTTTTCCCATCGAGATTTTCTGTCAAGTTCCACATCCTGAATTTTCGTCGTTTTTCATGTGCTGAAATTTTGTCGCATTTCGTAAACTGAACTTTGGTCGCTTTATGAGTTCCGAAACATTGTCGCTTTTCGTTTCCTAAATTTACGTTGCTTTTGACGTTTTGAATTTTCTTTGCCTTTCGCATCCTGAATTTTTGTCACTTTTCGTCTGCTGAATTTGCGTCGCATTTCACGTGTTGAATTTTAATCGCTTTTCGCATCCTGAAGGTTCGTCACTTTATGCGTGTTGAATTTTTGTCACTTATCTCGTCGTGCAATTTCGTCGTCTTTCGCATCCTGAAATTTTGTTGCTTTTCAGGTCCTAAAATTTTGTGCCTTTAGCATCCTGAAGTTTCGTTGCTTTTCCCATGCTGAATTTTCATCATTTCTGCGTGCTGAATGTTTGTCGCCTTTCAAGTGCTGAAGTGTTGTTGCATTTCATGTCATTAAATTTTGTCGCTTTTCGCGTCCTCAATTTTCCTCCCTTTTCTCATCCTGAATTTTTAACACTTTTTGCTTCCAAAATGATCCTTCATTTTAGCATCCTGAATTTTCGTAGCTTTTCGAATCCTGAAGTTTCGTCCCTTACTGGGTCCTGAATTTTCATCCCTTTGCACGGACCAAGTGCAATCTTCACGTGGTCTGCTCTGTTTCAACTAATGCAATCAACTCAACGTGCACAAACAGAAGATCAAATAGAACAAGTTGGCCTACAACTTTAGGCTGTGTACGCCACACAAAAGAAGAAGAAACCACCCCCCACCCCACCAGCTCCCACCTCAAAAAATGTTTTGCACAAATTATTCAGTGAGTCCAGAGGATTGAGAATTACAACAAATTACAACCGCTCAATCTCTTGATATTAAAATTGACTTTTTTTATCAATAGCAAATGGCCATCAAGAGGCAGTGAGCAGCAGAACACAACAAAAGGCACAAGAAAGAACTTCATAATTATCATCTTGAACATTTGATTTGTTCTTATATTTTAAGAGTAATTCACAATTTAAACTTTAAAAATTCCTTTTTTCCACTTTTCATGCCTGCATGTTCTTCATCACAATGGGAACCTAATAGGAATGAATGGCTGCTCTGTGGGAGAGCATCAAGAATGCATGGGGGAGGCTGTGGGGAGATGGACTGAATGCGTGGGGGGGAGTGGAATGGCAAGGAGCAGAGTGGGGGGATGAAGGGAGGAGTGGTGACTGAATGAATCTCCAGCGTACCAGGCGTGAGTGACTGAACTGCCAGCCCACCAGCCATGAGGAAGTCAACTGCCAGGCCACCAGCTGCAAGTGACTGAACTGCCAGCCCAGCAGCCTTGGCTACACTGCCAGCCCACCAGCCCGAAGTAAGTGAACTGCCAGCCCACCAGCCATGAGTGACTGCACTGCCAGCCTGCCAGCCCACCAGCCCTAGGTAAGTGAGATGCCAGCCCACCAGCCATGGCTCACTGAACTGCCAGCCCAATAATCCATTGTCCACCCTCTTCCCCTTCTCTCTCACAGAGTCTGTCACCTGTTTGGGGCACAATTTCTGGCAGTTTCTCAGCTGCCAGCCTGCCAGGTCTGAGTGACTGTACTGCCAGGCCTCAGTGACTGAGCTGCCAGCCCAAGAATCCATTCGGCCCACAATGTCCATACTAGCCCTCTTGAAACCAGACCCTTCGGCCCACAACACCAATACTAGCGCAACAGAAAGCCGCCCCAACCCCCACAGGCCAGCAATATTGGAATTGGTGGAGAGGTGGAATATTGCCTTGGGTGACCAGCCCTCCCGTGTGATGCTGGGACCCAACTGGTCCCACAGTCTAGTGTAAAAGTATAATTGACATCTCCCCAGTTGTTGTTGTAAAGCATCAGTTGTTGTTGTTGCTCCTTTACAGGTGCCCTCCCCTAAATCTACCATCAATTTACAATGCCCTCCTAATTTACCATTTCAAGGTGCCCTCCCCAAAATCCCCCTCCCATTTACAAGCCCTACCCCAAATCCACATTTGCAGATGCCCTTCCCTACCCCCTCCCCCCTATTTCTAGGCATTATGCGTCCTGTAATTTTGTCGCTTTTTTGTCCCGAATTTTTGTCACCTTGGGCATTTTGAATTTTTGTGTCCTTTCACGTGCTGAATTTTCGTCGCTTTTTGTGTGCTGAGATTTCTGAGCTTTTCGTGTGCTGAAGTTTCTGAGCTTTTCACGTCATGAATTTTCGTTGCTTTTCACGTGCTGAATTTTCATCGCTTTTTGCATGCTAAATTTTCGTCATTTTTCATGTGTTGAAACTTAGTCGCGTTTCATGTTCTCAAATTTTGTCGCTTTATGCATCCTGTAATGCAGGAAGATTGTTCCCGATGTTGGGGAATTCCAGAAAAAGGGGTCACGGGATAAGGATAAGGGGGAAGTCTTTTAGGACCGAGATGAGAAAAAAAAATTCACACAGAGAGTGGTGAATCTGTGGAATTCTCTGCCACAGAAGGTAGTTGAGGCCAGTTTATTGGCTACATTTAAGAGGGAATTAGATGTAGCCCTTGTGGCTAAACGGATCAGGGGGTATGGAGAGAAGGCAGGTGCAGGATCAGTTGGATGATCAGCCATGATCCTACTCCTGCACCTATTTTCTATGTTTCATGTAATTTTGTCGCTATTTAGGTCCTGAATTTACATCGCTTTTGGCGTTATGAATTTTTGTCGCATTTTGCATCCTGAATTGTCGTCACTTTTTGTGTGCTAAACATTCAACGCTTTTAATGTGCTGAAATTTCGTCGCTGTTCATGTCATGAATTTACATCGCTTTTGGTGTTTTGAATTTTCATCGCACCTTGCGTCCTGAATTGTCGTCACATTTTGTGTGATGAAATTTCGACGCTTTTCGTGTGCTGAAATTTTGTCGCTTTTCACGTGCTGAACTTTATTCACTTTTCACATCCTGAAGGCTCGTCTCTTTTTGTGTGCCAAAATTTGTCGCTTTTCGTGTCCTGAAATTTTGTTGCTTCATGCATCCTGAACTTTTGTCACTTTTCGCATCCTGAATTTACGTCGCTTTTGGCATTTTCAATTTTCGTCGCCTTTCGCATCCTGAACGTTTGTAGCTTTTCGCATACTGAATTTTTGTCACTTTTTGCGTGCTGAATTTTTGTAGCTTTTTTGTTTGCTGAAATTCATTGTTTGCTGTAGCTTTTTGTAGCTTTTTTGTAGCTTTTTTGTTTGCTGAAATTTGTTTGCTGTAACTCGTGTCCTGAAGTTTCGTCGCTTTTTGCATCCTGAATTTTTGTTGCATTTCATGTCCTGAAATGTAGTCGCTTTTCGCATCCTGAAATTGTTCCCTTTTGTGTTCTGAATTACATCGCATTTCACGGCCTCAATTTACGTCTCTTTTCGCGTGCTGAATTTTCGTCACTTTTCATGTGCTGAATTGTTGTTGCTTTTCACGTGCTGAATTTTCGTTGCTTTACACATGATGAATTTTCGTCGCTTTTCGCGTGCTTCAATTTCATCGCTTTTCATATACTGAATGCTCATCACTTTTTGCATCCTGAATTTTCATCATTTTTTGCATCCTGAAGATTCATTGCTTCTCGTGTGCTGAACATTCATTGCTTTTCACATGCTGAATTTTCGTCTGTTTTCCTGTGCCGAAATTTTGTAACCTATCGCGTCCTGCAATTTAGTCGCTTTATGCATCCTGAAATTTCATTGCTTTTCGTGTCCTGAAGGTTCATCACTTTTCGCAAGCTGAAATGTCGTTGATTTTCATGTCCTGAAGTTTCATCGCTTTGTGTCCTGAAGTTTCGTCGCTCTTCATGTCCTGAAGGTTCGTTGTTTTCACATCCTGAATGTTCATCTCTTTTCATTTGCTGAATTTATGTCGCTTTTTGCGTGCTTCATTTTCATCACTTTTTGCGTCCTGAAGGTTCGTCGCTTTTTGCTTCGTGAATTTTCGTCACTTTTTGCGTGCTGAATTTTTGACGCCTTTTGTGTGCTGAGGTTTTGTTGCATTTCATGTCATTAAATTTTGTCGCTTTTTGCATCCTCAATTTTCTCCCTTTTCCCATCCTGAATTTTTGTCGCTTTTTGCATCCAAAATTTTCCTTCATTTTAGCATCCTTGAATTTTCGTACCTTTTTGAAACATGAATTTTCGTCCCTTACTGGGTCCTGAATTTTCATCCCTTTTTGCATCCTAAATGTTTGTCGCGTTTCACGTACTGTATTTTCGTCACTTTTCTTGTGCTGAATTTTCATCACTTTTCGCGTGCTGAATTTTCATTGCTTTTCGCACCCTGAAAGTTCGTCGCTTTCCGAGCGCTGAAGGTCCTCCACTCTTCGCGTGCTGAAATTTTGTCGCTTTTCACGTGCTGATTTTTCATTGCTTATCACGTCATGAAGGTGCATCGGTTTTCGCTTGCTGAATTTTTGTCACATTTTCGTCACATTTTTATCGCTTATATCATCATGCAATTTAGTTGCTTTATGCATCCTGACATTTTATCGCTTTTTGTGTCCTGAATTTCTCGCTTTTGGCGTTTTGAATTTTCTTCGCCTTTCCCGTCCTGAATTTTTGTCACGTCTCGTGTGCTGAAATGTCGCATTTCGCGTACTGAAATTTCGTTGCTTTATGAGTCCTGAAACTTTGTTGCTTTTCATTTCCTGAATTTACACTGCTTTTGGCGTTTTGATTTTCTTCGCCTTTCGCGCCCTGAATTTTACTTCGGAGTCACGTGAGTGACTACGTGAAGACCCCGTCCAGCACGCATGCGCGACATTAGCGTTCATGCAGTGCACCCGCGACGAACGGGAGTTCAAGGCGCTCCCGCTACAAATTCAAAAGTCGGGCCGACAGGTAAGTTTTACCGTGGCCGTGTGCTTTTTCTCTGTGGTCTGCTTGTTTTCAGAAAGAATGAGCAAGACCAGAGGAAAGAAGTCTGCAGCTCGCCCCCGTTCGTCCTCCGTTGAGGAATGCTCTTTGGAGGGGGGGCAAGAGGCGGCGGGTATAACTACCGCGCCGAGCCCAGCATCGCTCGTGCTGCCTGAGCAGCGGTCTGGAGGTACCTGCAGCCAGAACCGGGCGGTAGTGTCCGACGATTCGGATGAAGATGCCACACCGCTCGAGAGCGACACAGGCAGCCGCCTAAGCCGCATGGAACGGCTTATGGAGCAATTCCTCCAGCGAGATCTGCTGAGAGAGCAGCAGCAGACTCGCCAAGGGAGCTCAGGCACTCCCGCAGTGCCCTTTACGGCACTGGCCATTGCTTCACCTTCTTTTCAAGGCAGCATTGGCGACCATGTCTGGGCTGGTCAAGAAGAGGGGTCACTGGCTGAAGATATCGGGAGTACGCAGGGTGTACAGGATCAGGAAGAGCTGCTGGGTGTGGTCAACCGCTACGTGGCCATTCCACAAGCGGGTCGGCCATTAGAGCCGAAACTTGCAGCCAGCATTAACCACCTGTCCTCAAAACCCCTACAAGAACAGGTGGTCAATGAGGCTCTTGAACTATATACAGCCCCAGTAAATTGTACATCATTGAATGTACCCGCTGTAAACAGCCAAATTTGGGGACATTTGGGGCAGAACATCAGGAACCTGGAGTTGAAGCTGCAGAAAATCCTTAAACTCCTGACTGCAGGAATAACATCTTATGCTCGGTCCATTGATGGTGCGGACATCTCCACAAATCAGCAAGACACATTAGCTCTGCTGTGCACCACTCAATATGAAATAAACAATTTACGGAAGGAAATTATCAAGCCTGCCCTCAACCCTAAATTTGCGGGACTTTGCAAAACACCGGGTTCAGAACCTCCTATTCTGCTCTTTGGGAAAGACCTTCCAAAAAAGGTGAAAGACCTAGAGGAAGAATCCAAGACCTTTGGTCTCGTGAGGGCAGGTTTGGGACCGAGCAGACCTAACAAACCCAGGCGGCAGTACCCCATGGCGTCCACCAGTCGTCGACCACACTATGGGACTGGTGAAAGCTCGGGGTCCGCAACCATTCCCCGTAAGCCTTTTTTAGGCCAGGGCCCAGAGCGGACCCCATGGAAAATGCGCCACCCCCACAACATCGAGATCAACATCAACCCTCTACAGCCCAGCAGACGCCTCATCGCCCAGCGAAGAGGCAGAAGAAGCACCAATAACCATGGAGGTAGGTGGGTCTGGTTCCTCTCCGCATATGTGCAGTAGGGGCTCTGTACCAACAGGGGGGAGATTGCACTTGTTTTTGGATGCATGGGAATCCATCACTAATGACAAGTATATACTCAGCAGCGTTCATGGCTACAAAATTGACTTTGTCCATAAAAAATTTCCACCAGTTCAGCATATGCCCAAAAGGGTATTCACCCTCTCAGTCAAGGAGAAACAAGAGGGTCAAGCTGAACTGATGAGGTTACAAGCTAAAGGTGTCATTGAAAGAACAAAACATGAAACTTTGGAATTGTTGTCTAATATTTTCACTAAAATCAAAAAAGATGGTGGACGACGCATCATCATTGACTTAATTACTTTGAACAAGTCTGTCAGGTATATACATTTCAAGATGGATACTTTTGAAACAGCCAGACTATTGGTTTCTAGAGGGTAATTTCTAGCAAGCATTGATTTAAAAGATGCCTACTACTCAGTACCCATACACAAGGAGCATCGAAAATATTTAAAATTTATCTGGATGAAACAGCTATGGCAATATAAAGCCTTACCAAATGGGCTAACCTCTGCTCCAAGGTTGTTCACTAAAATCTTAAAACCTGCCTTGGCATTATTGAGGAAACAAAAGCATATAGTCATGGCGTATTTAGACGACATTTTAATAGTAGGGAAAACCTTGGAGACAGCCATTCTGGCAATAGCAGCCACCAAACGTTTGTTTGAAACTTTGGGGTTTGTCATACATCCAGATAAATCCAATCTTACACCGTCCACTGCCATGGACTATCTTGGATTTACGATAGATACTGTTCGCATGATTGTAACTCTGCCGAAGGGGAAAGCATCAGAATTGGCGCCATCATGCAACAAACTCATGAATAAACATCAGCCAACCATACGGGAAGTAGCTAGAGTTATTGGCAAAATGGTAGCAGCTTTTCCAGCTGTACAATTTGGGCCTTTGCACTATCAAAATTTGCAAAGAGCTAAAGTGCATGCACTAAAGCAAAACTCAGGTCACTTTGACCGAGCTATGAGTTTAACTGCTGAATCCATTCCAGAGTTACAATGGTGGGCAAGGAACGTAAGACTCAGCTCCAGTCCCATAATGATCACTAACCCAGTATTAACCATTCAAACGGATGCCAGTGCTTTGGGCTGGGGAGCAACTAACATGCAATCCAGCACAGGGGGCAGATGGAGTAAATTTGAATAATCTTGCCTACAGACACGGGGTATCAACTATTTAAAATGTTGGGTGCGTTTTATGGGTTAAAAGCATATTCATCTAATACGCATCATGCACATGTCCGGGTGCAACTAGATAATACCACGGTGGTGGCTTATATCAATCACATGGGTGGTGTAAAGTCGATATCGTGTGACAATTTGGCCAACCTAATCTGGCAATGGTGTGTTAAAAGGCATATTTGGTTATCAGCAACTTACCTACCAGGTAAGCAAAATACAGTGGCAGACACCAGGTCACGTAGATTCAATGATAACATCGAATGGATGTTAAATCACAAAGTATTTGCTGAAATTACAAAGCAATATGGCACACCAGATATCGATCTATTTGCATCCAGGCTGAATCACCAGGTACCAACGTATGTCGCTTGGGAACCAGACCCTGAGGCAGCAGCAGTTGATGCATTCTCGCTGCATTGGGGGAAAATGTTCCTTTATGCTTTTCCTCCCTTCTGCCTCATCAGTCGGGTATTACGCAAGATTCAATTGGATTCCGCTTCAGGAATCTTGATAATACCTGACTGGCCTACACAGCCATGGTTCCCAGTGGCTTTCGACATGGCTGTTGAAACACCGTTGGAATTCCCCAGCAGTCGACAGTTATTAATCCACCCAGTGTCAGGCATTAGTCACCCGTGCCATGACAGAGTCAATCTCCTGGCTTGCAGATTCTAAAAAGACCTCTACTGGGCCTGGGACTGTCTGAGGACGCCATCAACATGATGACCGCATCTCACCGGGAGTCCACCAGGAGACAATACCTGACCAATATAAGAAAATGGGAACGGTATTGCTCCAAAACAGGAACTACCTACACTACAGCTACAGCCACCAGTGTTGTGGAGTTTCTGCTTGGATTACATCGGGAAGGACTCAGCTACAGCGCCATTAATACAGCCAGGAGTGCGTTGTCAGCTTATTTGGTTCCAGCAGCAGGCCAACTGACTTTGGGGTCCCATCCACTAGTGGTCAAAATCATGAGGGGCATTTTTAACACCAATTCCCCTAGGCCTAGGTACACTCAGATCTGGGATGTCAGCATAGTACTGACGTACCTTAGGGGATGGCCACCACCCAGGTCACTTACTCTGGAAAAACTTACACTGAAATCAGTCATGCTCATGGCACTAGTGTCAGCTCAAAGGGTACAGTCCCTCCACCTTCTGAGGCTGGACAGCATGACAGAATCATTGGACTGTATCACATTTCACATTCAGGGACTGGTCAAACAAACTAGACCAGGTACCACGCCTCCAGTTATGGAGTTCCGGGCATATTCACCTGACCCACGGTTGTGTGCCAAGACCCATCTCGCCAACTACATAGACACAACATATAACTTAAGAGGGAGAGAAAAAGCCTTATGGATAAGCCACAAGAAGCCTCATGGTCAGGTGACGAGCCAAACCATTTCAAGGTGGCTCAAGCAGGTGCTTAAGTCCGCGGGAGTCGATACTAATGTGTACAAATATTATTCCACCAGGGCTGCATCTACGTCGGCGGCTAGGCGAATGGATGTGCCTATGGACCATATTCTGGCCAGAGCAGGATGGTCCTCGGAAAGAACTTTCCAAAGGTTTTATAATAAGCCGCTGGCGGAGCCTGCTACATTTGCAGACAGAATATTAGAGTCTGCAGATAATATTTAATTTAAGCCCGGGGGAGCTCTCCGTTTTTTGTTGTTATTAATAAACCTTTTTTGTTCACAAACAGGTTATTGTTGATTGTATAACATGCTTCCTCCCTCTAAGGTCTTCAGGCAGTGAGTGAAGCATGAGCTGGTTCACGGTTCGGATTCACAGAGCTTTGAAGTCTTCACGTAGTCACTCACGTGACTCCGAAGTAAAATAGTAAGATTAAATGAGAACTTACCAGTTCGAAGTTTGATCTGTATTTTATGAGGAGTTACGATGAGGGATTACGTGCCCTCCGCTCCTACCCTCTATTATACAGATCAACTGGTAATTAAGTTCTTATTTTTTCTTTACTATATTTATTTCAATTGTTGTGTTTTCTGTGAATCCACACCGCTGCTTTGAAGAAATGTCGCGCATGTGTGCTGGACGGGGTCTTCACGTAATCCCTCATCGTAACTCCTCATAAAATACAGATCAAACTTCGAACTGGTAAGTTCTCATTTAATCTTACTATTAATCTTCTCCGTCGCCTGCTCTTGCGACAGGGTGACTCTGGCGGGCCAGTGGTGTGTGACGGAGTGCTCCAAGGAGTGGTGTCAAGGGGAGTCGGCTGTGCGCAGAGGGACCACCCCGGCGTGTACACTCGCGTCTGTAACTACGTCTCCTGGATCCACAGCACCGTCCAGGCAAACTGAGCCCGTGAACCCCGGCGGGTCTCCGCTTCTCACGCTCGGTACAACTGAGGAACTATCAATAAAATCGTTGCAATGAAGAATAGTTCTGTTACTCTCATAGAAACATAGAAACATAGAAACATAGAAAATAGCTGCAGGGAGATGCCATTCGGCCCTTCGAGCCAGCATCGCCATTCAATATGATCATGGCTGATCATCCCCTATCAATAACCCGTGCCTGCCTTCTCCCCAAATCCCTTGACTCCACCAGCCCCTAGAGCTCTATCCAACTCTCTCTTAAATCCATCCAGTGATTTGGCCTCCACTTCTCTCTGTGGCAGGGATTTCCATAAATTCACAACTTTCTGGATAAAAAAGTTTTTTCTCAGCTCAGTCTTTAATGGCCTCCCCTTTATTCTAAGATTGTGGGCCCTGGTTCTGGACTCACCCAACATTGGGAACATTTTTCCTGCATCTAGCTTGTCCAGTCATTTTATAATTTTATATGTTTCTATAACATCCCCCCTCGTCCTTCTAAACTCCGGTGAATACAAGCCTAGTATTTTCATAGACACATACAAAACACTTGAAGGAGTAGGCCATTCGGCCCTTCTGAGCCAGCACCATCATTCGCCGTAATAATGGCTGATCATCCAGAATCAGTACCCCATTCCTCCTTCCTCCCCATATCCCTAGGTTCCGTTAGCCCTAAGAGCTAAATCTAACCCCTCTTGAAAACATCCAGTGAATTGGCCTCCATTGCCTTATGTGGCCGAGAATTCCACAGATTCACAACTCTCTGGCTGATAAAGTTTCTCCTCATCTCAATCCTAAATGGCCGACCCCTTATTGACAACTCATTGTAAGAAAACGTGTTTCCTCATCTCTGTTCTAAACGGCGTACCCCTTATTCTTGAACTGTGGCCCCTGGTTCTTGAGTTCCCCAGCATCGGGAACACATTTCTTGCATCTAGCCTGTCCAATCCCTTAAGAATTGTATATGTTTCTGTTAGATCCCCTCTCATTCAAGACTCCAGTCCAGACGCACCATTCTCTCAGCATATGACAGTTCCGCCATCCCGGGAATTAACTTGGTGAACTTATCTAACTAAGGAATTGTAAAGATAAAACGACCCTAATGGGACTAATCTACAGACCCCCTAAACAGTAGCCTGGACATAGGGCGCAAGTTGAATCGGGAGTTAAAATTGACATGTAGCAAATGTAATGCTGTGGTTGTATGGGAGATTTCAACATGCAGATAGACTGGGAAAATCAGGTTGGTACTGGACCGCAAGAAGGGGACTTTGTAGAGTGCCTTCGTGATGGATTATTAGAACAGCTTGTGTGGAGCATACCAGGGCGAAGGCAAGACTGTATACTGTATGTTATGTAATGAACCGGACTTGATAAAGGACCACGAGCTTAATGAGCCATTAGGAGGCAGTCACCATAACATCTGCAATTGGAGAGGGAGAGGGTGGATCGGAGGTGTCAGTGTTGTGGTTGAATAAAGGGGACTATGGGGCCATGAGGGAGGGGCTGGCAAAAGTTGACTGGAAAGATACGCTAGCATGGATGACAATGGAACAAAAATAGAAGGTATTTCTAGGAATAATACAGAAGGTGCAGGGTCAGTCCATTCTTAGGAGGAAGAAAGATTCCAAGGGGAGAAAGGGACGACCGTGGCTGACAAGGGACGTCAGGGTAGGTATAAAATTTAAAGCGAAGAGGTACAATGTAGCAAAGATGAGCGGGAAGCAAGAGGATTGGGTAATGTTTAAAGAACAACTGAAGATAACCAAAAAGCCAATACGGGAAAAAGGATGAGGTGCGAAGGTAAGCTAGCGAAGAATATAAAGGCAGGATAGTAAAAGCTTCTTTAGGTATGTGAAGAGGAAAACATTAGTTAAGACCAAATTTGGACACTTGTAGACCGAAAAAGGTGAATTTATTATGGAGAACAAGGAAATGGCACATGATTGAACAGGTACTTTGGATCTGTCTTCACTAAGGAGGACACAAGGAATCTTCCTGACTTAGTAGTGGCCAGATGATCTGGGGTGACGGAGGAACTGAAGGAAATCCACATTAGGCAGGAAATGGTGTTGGATAGACTTATGGGACTGAAAGTCTGATAAATCCCCAGGGCCTGATGGTCTGCATCGCACGGTACTTAAGGAAGTGGCTCTAGAAATCGTGGATGCATTGGCGATAATTGTCCAATGTTCTATAGACTCAGGATCAGTTCCTGTGGATTCGAGGGTAGCGAATGTTTTCCCACTTTTTAAGAAAGGAGAGAGAAAACAGGGAACAATAGATTAGGTAGCCTGACATCGGTGGTGGGGAAGATGCTGGAGTCAATTATAAAAGATGAAATAGCCGCACATTTGGATAGCGGTAACAGGATCGGTCCGAGTCAGCATGGATTTACGAAGGGGAAATCATGCTTGACTAATCTTCTGGAATTTTTTGAGGGTGTAACTAAGAAAATGGACAAGGGAGAGCCAGTGGATATAGTGTACCTGGACTTTCAGAAAGCATTTGATAAGGTCCAACATAGGAGATTAGTGGGCAAAATTAGGGCACATGGTATTGGGGGTAGAGTTCTGACTTCGATAGAGAAGTGGTTGGCAGACAGGAAACAAAGAGTATGATTTAACGGGTCCCTTTCAGAGTAGCAGGCAGTGACTAGTAGGGTACCGTAAGGCTCGGTGCTTGGAAAGCAGCTGTTTCCAATAGACATCAATGATTTGGATGAAGGGATTCAAAGTTACATTTGCAAATTTGCAGACGACACAAAGCTGGGTGGCAGTGTGAACTGTGAGGAGGATCCCATGAGAATGCAGGGTGACCTGGACAGGTTAGGGCAGATGCATGCTAGAAGAAGTGGGCAGATGCATGCTAGAAGAAGTTTCATGCGGATAAATATGCGGTTATCCACTTTGGTAGCAAAAACAGGAAGGGAGAATAATATCTAAATGGCGTCAAATTGGGAACAGGGGAAGTTCAACGGGATCTGGGGGTCCTTGTACATCAGTCTATGAAAGTAAGCATGCAGGTACAGCAGGAAGTGAAGAAAGCGAATGGCATGTTGTCCTTTATAACAAGAGGAATCGAATATAGGAGCAAAGGGGTCCTTCTGCAGTTGTACAGAGCCCCAGTGAGGCCACACCTGGAGTATTGTGTGCAGTTTTGGTCCCCTAATTTGAGGAAGGACATTCATGTTGTTGGGGGAGTGCAGCATAGGTTCACCAGGTTAATTCCCAGGATGACGGAACTCTGGAGTTTAGAAGGATGAGAGGGTATCTCATTGAAACATATAAGATTGTTAAGGGTTTGGACACGCTGGAGGCAGGGAACATGTTCCCGATGTTGGGGGAGTCCTGAACCAGGGGCCACAGTTTAAAATTAAGGAGTAAGCAATTAAGAACGGAGACGAGGAAACACTTTTTCTCACAGACTGGTGAGCGTGGAATTACCTGCCTCAAAGGGCGGTGGAGGCAGGTTCTCTGGATGCTTTCAAGAGAGAGAGAGATAGGGCTCTTAAAAATAGCGGAGTCAGGGGATATGGGGAGAAGGCAGGAACGGGATACTGATTGTGGATGATCAGCCATGATCACATTGAATGGCGGTGTTGGCTGGAAGGACACGAATGGCCTACTCCTGCACCTATTGTCTATTGTCTAATCTCTGTACAACTGCAGAAGGACCTCTTTGCTCCTATACGCAACGCATCTTGTTATGAAGGCCAATATGCCAAAACGGCACGCAATACTCCAGGTGCGGTCTCACTAGGGCCCTGTACAACTGCAGAAAGACCTCTTTGCTCCTATACCCAACTCCTCTTGTTATGAAGGACAACAGGCCCAAACTGCACACAATACACCAGGTGCAGTCTCACTAGGGCCCTGAACAACTGCAGAGGACCTCTATGCTCCGAAACTCAACTCCTCTTGTTACGAAGGCCAACATGCCAAAACTGCACACAATACTCCAGGTGTGGTCTCACCAGGGCCCTGTACAACTGCAGCAGGACCTCTTTGTTCTTAGACTGAGATCCTCTTGCAATGAAGGCCAACACGCCACTGGCTTTCTTCGCTGCCTGCTGTTCCTACATAGTTTCTTTATATTTAACATCCGTATATTTCCGAAACATACCTTTCCCGTTCTCTCTATCCGTTTCGAAACGCTCAGCACCGATTGTCGAGAGACAGTTTTTCCTAATTGGTTGATAGTTAACGAGGTTTCGATAGCTACCAATTGGTATTTAGCTAAACGGATTTGAAACATGATCACAAACTTCCTCACGGCCGTTATCATGTGATCTCACGAAGCTAAAGTTCAAGTTCGCTGGCATTTATTTCGGGATGGCTTCTATACAAAAACAGGGATGTAAATGTTGATACATTGGGCTGCACTTCCAGTAATTCTGAGCAGTCTGGGGCACCCAGTATCTGAGGAAGGATGTGCTGGCTCTGGAGAGAGGGTCCAGAGGAGTTGTTTTACCAGAACGATCCCAGGAATGAGAGGGTTAACGTACGATGAGCGTTTCTCGGCACTGGGCCTGTACTTGGGCCGGTTGGGTGAGTGAGCAGATGCATGGCAGATGCAGTATAACGTGGATAAATGTGAGGTTATCCACTTTGGTAGCAAAAAAGGCAGATTATGATCTGAATGGTGTCAAGTTGGGAAAAGGGGAAGTACAACGGGATCTGAGGGGTCTTTGTTCATCAGTAACTGAAATTAAGCATGCAGGTACAGCAGGCAGTGAAGAAAGCGAATTGAATGTTGGCCTTCATAACAAGAGTGGTTGAGTAGAGGAACAAAGTGGTCCTTCTGCAGTTGTACAGGCGCTATTGAGACCACAACTGTTGTGTGCAGTTGTGGTCACCAAATTTGAGGAAGGACATTCTTGCTATTGAATGAGCCCAGCGGAGGTTTACAAGGTAAATTCCCGGGATGGTGGGACTGGCATATGCTGAGAGAATGGAGCGGCTGGGCTGGTATACACTGGAATTCATAAAGATTAGAGGGGATCTCATTGAAACATAAAATATCGTTACATGTTTGGACACGCTAGAGGCAGGAAACATGTTCCCGATGTTGCGGGAGTACAGAACCAGGGGCCATAGTTTCAGAACAAGGGGTAAGCCATTTAGAATGGGGATGAGGAAACACCTTTTCGCAAAGAGAGTTGTGAGTCTGTGGGATTCTCTGCCTCAGATGTCGGTGGAGGCTGGTTCTCTGGATACTTTCAAGAGAGAATTAGATAGAGAGAGAGTGGGTGAGAGAGTGAGATGGAGAAAGATAGAGAGAGAGTGATAGATAGAAAGAGAGACAGAGAGAGCAAGAGATTGGGTGCGAGGGAAAGAGAGAGGGGGACAGATAGAGAGAGA
This sequence comes from Okamejei kenojei, assembly GCA_035221665.1. Taxonomy (NCBI): domain Eukaryota; kingdom Metazoa; phylum Chordata; class Chondrichthyes; order Rajiformes; family Rajidae; genus Okamejei; species Okamejei kenojei. The sequence goes on from JAVHYY010000629.1 coordinate 35,115, forward strand.
TACAGTTAGAGAGAGGGGGAGGCAGGGAGAGAGTGGAAGAGAGAGACCGAGCGAGAGATAAAGAGAGAAGGAGAGAGAGAGGGAGAGAGATCAAATACAAAGTTAAGGTATCTTTTATTGTAATTCTGACCTTTCGGTCTGAACGAAATTTCGTTGCCTTGAAGTCATGCATATAATAAAAATGAGTAGAACACACAATAAAGACAAATTTAACATCCATCACACTGAGTTCATCAGGCACCTCTTCACTCCGATGGAAGGCAAAAGTCTCAAGTCTTTGTCTCTTCTCTCCTTGTTCTCCCTCCGCGCCGAGGCGATCCAGGCCTCCGATGTTGTGACCCCACCGGGTGATGGTAAGTAAGTCAGTCCCGCGGCCGAATCCGAGATCCGTGAGTGGGCCGGTTCAAACACCACGGCCCGCGGCGGTCGAATCTGCCGAAGCTGCCGCCCTCCAGCCCAGCTTACACAGCTGCTCCGGAAAAACAGGTCACAAAGTTGTGGCCTGCGAGCTCCCGACGATGTCGTCCACTGGGCCCGCTGCTGATTCCACTGGGCCCGCGATCGAGTCGCCGCTGCCGTCGGAACGCTGCCACACCCCCGAGGTCCTGTCGCCGCTGCCGCAGGTACGCTGCCACAGGTCCGAGGTCGAGTCGCCGCTGCCACAGTAACGCTACCACAGATCCGAGGTCGGGTCGCCGCTGCCGCTGCCGCCGGAATGCTGCCACAGCTGCGAGGTCGGGTCGCCATTGCTGCTGCCGCCGGAACGTACCCACTGCTCCGAGGCCACCAGCTCCACCATTAGACCTCGGCGCAGACGGAGACCGGGAATACGACAAGAACAGTGGCATCCCCCCGGAAAGAAGACCCCCAAAACATGTCCCCCCCCCCACAAACACACATACATTGAAACATATAAAATAGGTACAGGAGTAGGCCATTCGGCCCTTCGAGCCTGCACCGACATTCAATATGATCATGGCTGATCATCCAACTCAGTATCCCGTACCTGCCTTCTCTCCTGGTACTCCTGCCTTCGCTCCCCCTGATCCCTTTAGCCACAAGGGTCACATCTAACTCCCTATAAAATATAGCCAATGAACTGGCCTCAACTACCTTCTGTGGCATAAAATTCCAGAGACTCACCACTCTCTGTGTGAAAAATGTTTTCCTCATCTCGGTCCAAAATGAATTCCCCCTTATCCTTAAACTGTGACCCCTCGTTCTGGACTTCCCCAACATCGGGAACAATCTTCCTGCATCTAGCCTGTCTAACCCCTTAAGAATTTTGTAAGTCTATAAGAGCCACCCTCAATGTTCTAAATTCTTGCGAGTACAAGCCGAGTCTCTCCAGTCTTTCCTCATATGAAAGTCCTGCCATCCCAGGAATCATTCCGCTGAACCTTCTCTGTACCCCCTCTATGGCAAGAATCATACACAACCTAATTAGCCAAAATTAACTACAAGAACAACAACAAAAGAAAATAAAAAAACAACAACAGAACAACAGCAAAAAGAGAAAAAAAAAACAGACGGACTGCAGGCGAGCCGCAGCCGCCATCGTGATCTGTCGGGATCGAGATGTAGAGAGAGGCGGAAAGAGAGAGAGGGGGAGAGCGAGAGGGGAGAGAGAGTGTGAGTGGGTGAGGGAGAGAGAAAGAGAGAGAGAAAGAGAGAGAGACTGGGAGAGAGAGGGTGAGAGAGAGATAGAGTGAAAGAATGAGAGAGTGCAAGTGGGGGAGGGAGAGAGAGAGAGAGAGAGAGGGGAGAGAGTGTGAGTGGGTGAGGGTGAGAGATAGATCAGGAGAAAGAGAGATAGACTGGGAGAGAGATCTATTCGATGTTCGGGTGTAAGGTCGGGTCTGTCGGGCTGATCCATGGACTCTTGTAGATTTCCATAAACATACGATGCCAGACCTAAAAATGAATACGGGGAATGAGGGATTAACGTTTTGTAGTTGGAATGTCAAAGGTATTAATGAACCGATAAAGAGAGGAAAAGTATTGGCACATTTAAAGGCAACTAAAGCTGATGTAATTTATATTCAAGAAACTCAATTAAAAAAATATGCCGAGCATAGGTTGAAAGCTAAATGGATAGAATAAATGTATCACTCGTCTTTCACGCATAAATCAAGAGGCGTAGCAATATTATTTCGTAAAGGTACTTTATTTAGGCATACATCAACTATAACTGATAAAGATGGCAGATACATTATTGTGATAGGAGAATTAAACACAGAAAAAAATGATTCTTGTAAATATATATGGACCAAATTTTGATAGCCCATTGTTTTTTAAGAAAGTACTTAACAATATTCCGGAACTAACACAATATAATTTAATAATTGGAGGAGATTTTAACTGTACATTAGACCCCTATTTAGACAGATCTACCAGGCAAAGGAAAACTAAATCACACTCTAGTGACTTATTAAACGCATACATGCAAACGACTAACATCAAAGATGTTTGGAGAATAGAAAACCCTACTGGACGAGAATACTCCTTTTACTCGCTAGTACATAAAACCTAATCAAGAATAGATTATTTTTTGGTGGATGCAAAACTTATTTCACTTACCTACGAATCCAAATATCACAATATTATAATCTCAGATCATGCCCCATTAACATTTAAGATCAAAATAAATGGTAAAATAGAAAAATCAGGACAGTGGAGATTGAACCCACAAATTTAAAAAAATAAAACTACTCAGGAATATATTGCAACACAAATTAAGATTTTTTTTTTGAAACAAATGATCAACCAGAAATATCTTGCTCCTTATTATGGGAAACATTTAAAGCATATCTCCGGGGAATTATGATCTCTTCACAAGCATATTACAATACAAAGAATCGGAAGGAGCAACAAGATTTGGAAAGGGAGATTAAACAATTAGACATACAGAATGCAACAAACCCAGATATAATATTACACAATAAAATTGCAGCATTGAAATATAAATTAAATAAAATATACACGGATCAAGTTCTAAAACTTTATCAACATACTAAACAAATACACTTCGAATTTGGAGATAAACCCCAAAAATCATTGGCCCGCCAATTAAGGAAAATGGAAGCTGAAAAAATAATCCATAGGATTAAATCACATAACGGCGAATTGCTCATACAACCCACAGATATTAATGAAATATTTATGCAATATTATAAAAACTTATACACTGCTAAAACAACAGAAAATAAAACAGAAATAGAAGCATTTCTAAAAAATGTAACCTGAAAGGGCTGGACTTACAAAATAGAGAATTATTAAATGCTGATATCTCAACAAAAGAAATCCAAGAATCTATTAGATCATTAAAAAATGGTAAATCACCGGGACCAGATGGTATTGGTTCGGAATTTTATAAAATATTTCATGATCATATGGTTCCGCGTTTGAAATCATTATATGAACAGATATATACACAGCAGAAATTACCAGAAACGCTGAATGAATCTATTATAACTCTTATACCTAAAATAAATAAAGACTTGGATGAACCAGGATCATTTAGAGCAATAGCTCTTTTAAATACTGATCAAAAGATATTAACAAAAATATTAGCACAAAGGCTAAATTTAGTTGTCAATGAATTAATTCATCCAGATCAAACAGGATTTATACCAAAACGATATTCCTCATATAATTTAAGACGGTTATTCAATATTATATATTCGAAAAGAAGTAATAAAAAAGACCTAGTAGTCATTTCACTTGACGCAGAAAAAGCCTTCGATCAAGTGGATTGGCCTTACCTATTTTCGGTTATGGAAGCTTTCAAATTGGGAGAGAAGTTTACCACTTGGATTAAATTGTTATACGCAAATCCGACAGCTAGAATAACAACAAACCGAATGTTATCAACTAAATTCAATTTATCTCGAGGTTGTAGACAAGGTTGTCCTTTATCCCCTTTATTGTTTGCACTCGAAATAGAACCTCTCGCCCAGAGGGTGAGATTACATCCGGAAATACATGGATATGATACTAGAGACACTAAAAATAAAATCTCCCTATATGCGGATGATGTATTACTTTATATCACAGAACCAGAAACAAGTATCCGAAACTTGTTAAAATTAATAACAGAATTCGGATCCTTCTCAGGATACAGTATCAATTGGAATAAAAGTGAACTTATGCCAATAACGGTGAATAACTTACATAACCTACAACAATTCCCTTTTAAGATAACAAACGAAAAAATTAAATACCTTGGAATTTTTGTAACAAAAAGATTCGACTCTTTATTTAAATCTAACTTCCCCCAATTATTGAATAAATTAAATAAGAATATTTTATATTGGAAAAGCTTACCTATCTCAATGTTAGGTAAAATTAATACGATAAAAATGATCTTTCTTCCACAATTATTATATCTCTTCTAATTAATTCCGATATATCTCCCTAAAAATGTCTTCAAAAAGGTAGATTCCCTAATTACTAACTTTATCTGGGATTATAAGAGTCATAGAATAAATAAAAAAACATTTATGTAAATCTAAAATAAATGGAGGATTAGCATTACCAAATTTTATGTTTTATTACTGGGCAGTCAATATTAAAAATATGATTTTTTGGCTAGAAGAAATAGATAACCAACCAACTTGGTTAAAAATGGAAAAAGAAGATTGTTCTCCCTTTGAAACTAGTTCTATAATATTTGCTAATACTAATTTAGCTAAGAAAATTTTAGTGAAAATCCGATAATAGAAAACGGAATCCGTATTTGGAAACAAATAAAGAAAACATTAAAACTAAAATCAATACCATTTTCTTTTACCATTGTAAATAATGCTACGTTTAAACCTTCAATGATCGATAAAGCTTTTTTACAATGGAAAAATAAGGGAATTACTAAGATGGGAGATCTTTATAAGGAAAACTCTTTCCTTTCATTTCAAGAGTTACAACAAATTTATGGACTACACATTAAAGAATATTTTAGATATTTACAAATCAGAAATTATGTTTCTGCAAATACACAAGAACTTACAAATAGAAAGATAGAAATTCTAGATGAATGCTTAAATAAACACCCAAATACAGATACAATGATTTCATTTATATACAATATTTTATTGGAAAATTATGTTCCATCAACAGGAATATATAGACAGTCTTGGGAAAAAGAACTAGGTCAAATTATAAGGCCAGAACTATGGGATGAAAGTTTACAACATATACATCACTGTTCGTTAAATGCTAAACATTCCCTTATACAATTTAAAATACTACATAGATTACATTATTCCAAAGCTAAATTACATAACATCTTTCCAAAAGTATCCCCTATATGTGATAAATGTCAACATTTAGAAGCAAATTTATCACATTCATTTACTAACTGTATAAAAATTACAAAATGTTGGATAGAAATATTTAAGATAATTTCGAATGTTGTCAATATAATTCTGACTCCTGACCCAAAGTTAATAATACTTGGAAGAATAGACACAGACCAACTAGTAACAATGAATCAAAGAATTTTTATTGACTATGGTTTAATAATTGGGAAAAAAACTAATATTAAAATTTTGGAAAGGACCTACATCCCCAACAATCAAAATGTGGAACACAGAAATGTCGGAGACACTTCATCTGGAGAGATTGAGGCTTGTCCTAATGGACAGGTTAGATCTCTTCAGAGAGATTTGGTCTCCATTTATTAAATATTTACAGGGTCATAATGGCTCGGCACGAGGACTTGACTGAGACCTGAATATTAGAATGGATGAAGAAACAAATATAATAAAACATGACTATATCTCCAAGGACGGATTAATGATTAATACTCCATTCACCATCATACTTCTTACACTCTTTTTCTCTATCTTTTCCTACCTTTAAAACAAATTTAGAAAAATGTATAGAAACATATAATCTTAAATTTTTAATACTAATAAGAATATAAACAGCACTAATCTCATGAAGGTATTATCAATATCATGTATTTTCAAATATATAAAATATATAGTCTTAATTTTTAAAATCAATGATAATACAAAGATTATTAATAGTATGAATATCTCTTTAATATCATGAAGGTATTATTAGTATTATGTATTTTCAAGTGCATAAAATATATTGTCTTAAATTTTAAAATTAACGATAATACAAATATTACTAACAGTATGAATTTATCATTAATATTATGTATTTTCAATTATATAAAACATTTAGTCTTAAATTTTTAAATCAATGATAATACAAATATTATTAAGAGTATGAATATATCATTAATATCATGTATTTTCAGCAATGCAAAATAATGTACTTTGTTATTACTATGTTTCTATAATAAAAATACTTAACAAAAGACTGGGAGAGAGAGAGAAGGAAAGAAAGAGAGAGTGCGAGCGGGAGAGAGATTGAGAGAGAGAGAGAGAGAGAGAGAGAGAGAGAGAGAGAGAGAGAGAGAGAGAGAGAGAGAGAGAGAGAGAGAGAGAGAGAGAGAGAGAGAGAGAGAGAGAGAGAGAGAGTCGGTGAGGGAGAGACAAAGAGAGAGATAGGGAGACCGGGTGAGAGAGAGAGATAGAGAGAGAGAGGGGGGGGGGGAGGAGAGAGTGTGCGAGGAGAAAGAGACAGAGACTGGGTGAGAGAGAGAGTGAGAGAGATAAAGAGAGAGAGAGCGGACTGGGTGAGAGAGAGAGCGAGAGAGAGGGAGAGGGAGCAGGGGGAGAGAGAGTGAGAAAGAGAGAGAGAGAGAGAGAGAGAGAGAGAGAGAGAGAGAGAGAGAGAGAGAGAGAGAGAGAGAGAGAGAGCGAGAGAGAGAGGGAGACTGTGTGAGAGTTAGTTGGGGAGAGAGAGGGAGAGAGAGTGGGTGGGAGAGAGGGTGGGTGAGAAAGGGAGAGAGAGAGGGACTGGGTGAGAGAGATGGGAGAGATAGAGGGGGAGAGAGAGACAGGGTGTGAGAAAGAGAGAGAGGGAGATAGATGGGGATAGAGAAAGAGAAAGAGAGGGGGTGGATGTGGGAAAGAGGGAGTGAGAGAGAGACATAGATAGAGAGGGAGAGAGAGTGAGAGTGAGAGATAGAGAGAGGAGGAGACCGGGAGAGAATGAGAGTGTGAGACTGCGAGGCAGAAAGAGTGGGAGTGAAAGAGAGAGAGAGAGAGAGAGAGAGAGAGAACGATAGGGTGACAGAAAGAGACAGAGAGAAAGAGCGAGAGATGGAAAGAAATAGGGGAGAGAGATAGTGAGAGAGACAGATTGGGTGTGAGAGTTAGAGACAGAGAGAGAGTGAGGGGGAGGGAGATGCGAGAGAGTGATAGATGGAAAAGAGTGATAGACAGATAGAGAAAAAGTGTAGGAGATAGAGAGGCAGACGTACGGAGCGATAGAACATGAGAGAGAAAATGAGAGAGATACAGAGATAGAGAGAAACGACAAGTAAGAAGAAAGATCAGATAAGAGAGAGAAAGAGAGAGAGAGAGAGAGAGAGAGAGAGAGAGAGAGAGAGAGAGAGAGAGAGAAGAGAGAGAGAGAGAGAGAGAGAGCGGAGGAGAGTGATAGAGAGAGGGGGAGAGGGAAGGAGAGAGATTGGTGGTGAGACAGAGAAAGACAGAATGAGAGGGAGAGAGAGGGGAGAGAGAGTGTGAGAGAGAGAGAGAGAGAGAGAGAGAGAGAGAGAGAGAGAGAGAGAGAGAGAGAGAGAGAGAAGGGGGGAGGGTGGAGAGAAGGAGGGAGAGATATTGGGTAAGAGAGGGAGAAAGGCAGTATGAGAGCGAGAGAGAGGGGAGTGAGAGAGTGAGAGAGAGGGGAGAGAGGGGGAGGAGAGAGAGCGAGGGGGGAGAGAAGGAGGGAGATGTATTGGGTAAGAGAGGGAGAAAGACAGAATGAGAGCGAGAGAGAGGGGTTGAGGAGGTGAGTGAGAAAGAGAGAGAAAGAGAGAGAGAGAGACAGAGATAGGGGAGAGAGAGAGGGTGAGAGGCAGAGATTGAGAGGGAGAGAGAGAGAGAGAGAGAGCGATAGACTGGGGAGAGAGGGAGAAAATGAGAGACAAATAGAGAGAGAGAGAGAGCAAGTGGGAGAAAGATACACAGAGAGAAGGAGAGAAAGAAAGACATAGAGATGGTAGTGAAAGGGCCGGAAAGAGAGATAGACATTGGGTGAGAGAGCTAGGGAGAGGGTGAGAGAGGGCGGGTGGGGTGAGAGAGAGAGAGAGAGACTGAGTGAGAGAGAAAGAGCGAGAGAGGGGGAATGGGTTAGAGAGAAAGAGAGACAGAGAAAAGGACAAATAGAGTGATAGAGACAGAGAAAGAGTGAGAGAGTGGGCAAGAGAGAGAGGGGGGGAAGTGAGAGAGGCGGATAGGGTGAGGGAATAGAGTGATAGATAGAGATAGAGATGGAGATAGAGAGGCAAACGTACAGAGCGATAGAGCACGATAGAGAAGAATTAGAGAGATACTGATATAGATAGAGTGATAGAGCGCGCTAGAGAAGAATGAGAGAGATATTGATATATGTGGGGCAAGAGGCAGAGAAGGGAAGCACTCGGACCCAAAATGCAGGCGAGAATGAGGAAAAAGATAATAGACAGAGAATAAGGGATGGTGGGTTTCTAAAATGTGTTTATTTTAATGCTAGGACTATTGTAAGAACGGTGAATGAACTCAGAGCCTGGATTGACACCTGGAAAATGATGTTGTGGCAATCAGTGAAACATGGTTGCAAGAGGGCTGTGATTGGAAACTAAATATTCCAGGATTTCGTTGCTTCAGGTGTGATATAATTGGAGGGACCAGAGGTGAAGGTGTTGCATTGCTTGTCAGAGAAGATATTACAGCAGCAGATGAGAGGGCTCGTCTAGCGAGGCTATTTGGGTGGAACTATGAAGTGGGAACGTTGTAGCAACACTTTTAGGGGTGTATTATAGACCGCCAAATGGGGAGCGAGCATTGGAAGAGCAAATATATAAGGAGATAGCAGACATTAGTAGTAAACACAAGGTAGTGATTGTGGGAGGTTTCAATTTTCCAAAAATAGACTGGGAAACACATTCTGTAAATAGACTGGATGGTTTGGAGTTTGTAAAATGTGTGCAGGATAGTTTTTGCAGCAATATAGAGAGGTATCGACAAGAGACAGGGCAGAGCTGGACCTCCTGTTAGGAAATGAGGCAGGTCAGGTGACGGAGGTATGTTGCTGAGTACTTCGGGACCAGTGATCATAATACCATTAGTTTCAATATAATTATGGAGAGAGTCAGAACTGGACCTAGGGTTGAGGTTTTTGATTGGAGAAAGGATAACTTTGAGGGAACGCGTAAGGATTTAAAAGGAGTGAATTGGAAGGATGTATAAGAGAAATAGCGGACATTTAAAGGGGAAATTGTAAGAGTACATAATCTTTATGTCCCTGTTCGGTTGAAAGGAAATAGTAAAAATTGGAAAGATCCATGGTTTTCAAGGGAATTTGGACACTTGTTTCGAAAAAAGAGATATATCTGCAATAATTACAGGAGGCATATAGGAGTAAATGAGGTGCTAGAGGAGTATCAATAATGTAAAAAGAATCTTAAGAAAGAAATTAGAAATGCCAAAAGAAGATATGAGGTTGCGTTGGCAAGAAAGGTGAAAGTAAATCCAAAGGGTTTCTATAGCTATATTACTAGCAAAAGGATAACGAGGGACCATTGGAGAGCCAGAATGGACAGCTATCTACAGAGCCAAAAGTGATGGGGGAAGATATTGAACAATTTATTTGCTTCGGTATTCACCAAGGACAAGGATATTGAACTCTGTGAGGTAAGGGAAAACGTATAGTAGCTATGGAAACTATGAGATTCAAAGAGGAGGACGTACTGACACTTTTGAAAAATATAAAAGTGGATAAGTCTCCAGGTCCTGACAGGATATTCCCTAGGACATTGAGGGAAGTTAGTGTAGAAATAGCAGGAGCTATGACAGAAATATTTCAAATGTCATTTGAAACGGGAATAGTGCCGGAGGATTGACATACTGCGCATGTTGTTCCATTCTTTAAAAGGGGTTCAAAGAAGAGAGAGACAGCAAATAGAGACAGAAAGCGAGAGAGAGAAGCTGAGTGTGAGACACAGAGAGAGAAACAGATAAACAGAGAGAGAGAAACTGACAGAGAGAGACAGACAGACAGACGGAGAGAGAGACACAGGGAGAAAGAGACAGACAGAGAGGGAGAGAGAGGGGGTGGAGAGAGCGAGAGCGAAACAGAGAGTCGGGGGGAGAGAGAGAGAGAGAGTGAGAGAGAGAGAGAGAGAGAGAGAGAGAGAGAGAGAGAAGAGAGAGAGAGAGAGAGAGAGAGAGAGAGAAGGAGATAGAAACAGAGACAGAAAGAGAGAGAGACATAGATACAGAGAGAGAGCGACAAAGGGACAGAGCAAGAGAGAGGGAGAAAGAGAGAGACAGAGAGAGAGAGACAAGAAGAGAGAGAGACAGAGAGAGGGGGAGAGAGAGAGAAATAAAGAGACAGACAGAGCGAGAGAGAGGGACGGAGAGAGAGAGAAGGGGGGAGAGAGAGAGGGGGGGAGAGAGAGGGGACAAAGAGAGAGGGAGAGATACAGGGACAGAGCGGGAGAGCGACAGAGAGATAGAAACAGAGAGAGGGACAGAGAGGGAGAGAGACCAAGAGAGGGGGCAGAGAGAGAAACAGAAAGAGAGAGAGGGAGAGAAACAGAAACAGAGACAGAGAGAGAGAGCGACAGAGAGAGAGAAAGAGAGAGACAAAGTGTTTACAAGGCAGAAACAGGCCCTTCGGCCTCACTTGCCCACCCCGACGAACATGCCCCATCTACACTAGTTAGTCGGGGTGGGACTAGTGTAGATGGGGCATGTTCATCGGGGTGGGACTAGTGTAGATGGAGCATGTTGGTCGGGGTGGGACTAGTGTAGATGGGGCATGTTGGTCTGGGTGGGACTAGTGTAGATGGGGCATGTTGGTCTGGGTGGGACTAGTGGAGATGGGGCATGTTGGTCGGGGTGGGACTAATGTAGATGGGGCATGTTGGTCGGGGTGGGACTAGTGTAGAGAGAAAGAGAGAGGGGGAAACAGAGAGCGCAAAACAGAGAGAAAGAAAGAGAGAGCGGCAGACAGAGAACTAGAGAGAAAGACAGAGAGAGGGACAGAAAGAGAGAGACAGAACAGAGAGAGACAAAGAAAGAGAGAGAGAGAGAGAGAGAGAGAGAGAGAGAGAGAGAGAGAGAGAGAGAGAGAGAGAGAGAGAGAGAGAGAGGAGAGAGAGACTTAGAGAGGGAGAGGGAGAGAGAGAGAGAGAGAGAGAGGGGGAGAGAGAGAGAGAGAGAGAGAGCAAGAGAGACAGAGAGAATGAAAGTGAGAGTGAGAGTGAGAGACAGACAGAGAGAGAGAGAGGCAGGGACAGAGATGGAGAGACAGGGAGAAAGAGACAGACAGAGAGAAAGAGAGATAGAGAGGAGACGGAGCGAAATGGCAGAGACTGAAAGAGAGAGAGACATAGAGACAGTGAGAGAAAGAGAGAGACAGAGAGAAATAGTGACAGCGAAATAGAGAGAGAGGCTGAGTGAGAGACAGAGAGAGAGAAACAGATAAACAGAGAGAAACTGACAGACAGACAGACAGACAGAGAGAGAGACACAGGGAGAAAGAGACAGACAGAGAAAGAGAGAGAGAGGGGGTTGGAGAGAGAGAGAGAGAGCGCGAAACAGAGACAGACAGAGAAAGAGAGAGAGGGGGGGAGGGTGGTAGAGAGAGAGAGCGAAACAGAGAGAGAGAGAGAGAGAGAGAGAGAAGCAGGTAGAAATAGAGACAGAAAGAGAGATAGACATAGATACAGAGAGAGAGCGACAAAGGGACAAAGAAAGAGAGATGGAGAAAGAGAGAGACAGACAGAGAGACAGACAGAGAGACAGACAGAGATACAGACGGAGAGACAGACAGAGAGACAGACCGAGAGACAGACTGAGAGACAGAGAGAGGGGGACAGAGAGATATAGAGACAGACAGAGCGAGAGTGAGGGACATAGAGAGAGAGAAAGGCAGAGCAGAGAGAGAGGGACACAGAGAGGGAGAGAGAGAGATGGGAGGAGAGAGAGAGAGAGAGAGAGGGGGACAAAGAGAGAGAGAGGTGGACAGAGAGATATGTGAGATATGCAATGTGCTCACTATCACTGCTCAAAGACTAAATCTTGGAAGCAAGAGATTCTTTATTTTCGAGTCTGCAGAATCGGGTGCCTCTCCAAGTTGAGACACACCGAAGTCAGAAGAGTCATCCCCCTTCATACACACAATTCTGCATCCAACCTCCCCTGCTTGGACCCGCTCCAATCAGACACTGAGGTGGACAACCTGTAGGTACGTCCCCCCAGCACCTCCCACATCATACATCGCATGTTCATGGTAATGAGCAGTTTCTTGACCAGGGGTGTGTTGTAATATTCATTTATTTTATTAAGCATGCTCAGTTGTTCATGACCTACCCTAGTTTTACTCACCTCCAAGTGAACTCTCTCAGTTCTCCTATATCAGCACGAAAGCTAAGCTATAGTGACAAGGGTCCCATCTATCAATCCATTCTACTGATAGGGATCTATCTACATCACTCCCTTCTACGGCTATACAATGCTATTACTTCTTACTCAAGGATGAGTCTGGTAGCTTTTATACACAGCTGTGTCAGAACCCTCTCCCTGGCCCCTATCGGTTTGAATCCTCTTTAAAGCCCCTTACAATAGTGGGGTTTAATCACTTTATCCCTCACAGATAGAAACAGAGAGAGGGACAGAGAGAGGGGGCAGAGAGAGAAACAGAGAGAGTGAGAGAGGGAGAGATAGAGAGGGAAACAGAGACAGAGAGTGAGAGAGAGAGAGAGAGAGAGAGAGACAGAGAGAGAGTGGGAGCGAAAGAGAGAGAGAGACAGACAGAGAGAGAAAGAGAGACAGACAGGGAGAGAGGCATAGATAGAAACATAGAAAATAGGTGCAGGAGTAGGCCAGTCGGCCCTTCGAGCCTGCACCGCCATTCAATATGATCATGGCTGATCATCCAACTCAGTATCCCATACCTGCCTTCTCTCCATACCCTCTGCTCCCCTAGCCACAAGGGCCACATCTAACTCCCTCTTAAATATAGCCAATGAACTGGCCTCCACTACCCTCTGTGGCAGAGAGTTCCAGAGACCCACCACTCTGTGTGTGAAAAAAGTCCTTCTCATCTCGGTCCTAAAGGATGTCCCCCTTATCCTTAAGCTGTTACCCCTTGTCCTGGACTTCCCCAACATCGGGAACAATCTTCCTGCATCTAGGCTGTCCAACCCCTTAAGCATGTTGTAAGTTTCTATAAGATCCCCTCTCAATCTCCTAAATTCTAGAGAGTATAAAACGAGTCTATGCAGTCTTTCTTCATAAGACAGTCCTGCCAGCCCTGGAATCAGTCTGGTGAACCTTCTCTGCACTCCCTCTATGGCAATAACGTCCTTAATCAGATTTGGAGACCAGAACTGTACGCAATACTCCAGGTGTGGTCTCAGCAAGACCCTATACAACTGAAGTAGAACCTCCCTGCTCCTATACTCAAATCCTTTTGCTATGAAAGCTAACATGCCATTCGCTTTCTTCACTGCCCGCTGCACCTGCATGCCTACTATCAATGACTGGTTACCTTAACACCCAGGTCTCGCTGCATCTGCCCTTTTCCTAATCGACTACCATTTAGATAATAGTCTGCTTTCCTGTTTGTCCCAACAAAGTGGATAACCTCACATTTATCCACATTATACTGCATCTGCCAAACATTTGCCCACTCACCCAGCCTATCCAAGTCACCTTGCAGTCTCCTAGCTTCCTCCTCACAGCTAACATTGCCCCCCCCCCCCCAGCTTAGTGTCATCCGCAAACTTGGAGATATTGCCTTCAATTCCCTCATGCAGATCATTAATGTATATTGTAAATAACCAGCACGGACCCTTGCGGTACCCCACTAGTCACTGCCTGCCATTGTGAAAAGCATTTACTCCTACTCTTTGCTTCCTGTTTGCCAGGCAGTTCTCTATCCACATCAATACTGAACACCCAATGCCGTATGCTTAAAGTTTGTATACTAATCTCTTATGTGGGACCTTGTCGAAAGCCTTTTGGAAGTCCAGGTACACCACATTTACTGGTTCTCCCCTATCGACGCTACTAGTTACATCCTCGAAAAATTCCACAAGATTCGTCAGACATGATTTACCTTTCGTAAATCCATGCTGACTTTGTCCAATGATTTCACCACTTTCCAAATGTGCTGCTATCCCATCTTTAATAACTGTCTCTAGCAGTTTCCCCACTACCGATGTTAGACTAACTGGTCTGTAATTCCCCGTTTTTCTCCCTCCCTTCCTCCTCAAAAAGAGGTGTTACGTTTGCTACCCGCCAATCCTCAGGAACTACTCCAGAATCTAAAGAGTTTTGAAAGATTATCACTAATGCATCCACTATTTCTGGAGCTGCTTCCTTAAGTACTCTGGGATGCAGCCTATCTGGCCCTGGGGCTTTATTGGCCTTTAATCCACTCAATTTACCAAACCCCACTACCCGACTAACCTGGATTTCACTCAATTCCTCCTTTGACCCCTGCTATTTCCGGCAGATTATTTATGTCCTCCTTTGTGAACACGGAACCAAAGTAGTTATTCAATTGGTCCCCCATATCCGTGTTCCCCATGATCAACTCACCTGTTTCTGACTGCAAGGAACCTACATGTTTTTAAAATAATATCTTTCTCTTCACATATCTATAAAAACTTTTGCAGTAAATTTTTATGTTCCCTGCCAGTTTTCTTTCATAATCTATTTTTCCTTTCCTAATTAAGCCCTTTGTCCTCCTCTGCTGGTCTCTGAATTTCTCCCAGTCCTCTGGTATGCTGCTTTTTCTGGCTACTTTGTACGCATCATCCTTTGATTTGATACTATCCCTGATTTCCACAGATGCACTACCTTCCCTGATTTATTCTTTTGCCAAACTGGGATGAACATTTTTTGTAGTTCATCCATGCAGTCTTTAAATGTCTTCCATTGCATATCCACCGTCAACCCTTTTAGAATTGATTGCCAGTCAATCTTGGCCAATTCACATCTCATACCCTCAAAGTTACCTTTCTTTAAGTTCAGAACCATTGTTTCTGAATTAACAATGTCACTCTCCATCCTAATGAATAACTCAACCATATTATGGTCACTCTTGCCCAAGGGGGGCACGTACAGCAAGACTGCTAACTAAACCTTCCTCATTACTCAATACCCAGTCTAAAATAGCCTGCTCTCTCGTTGGTTCCTCTACATGTTGATTTAGATAACTATCCCGCATACATTCCAAAAAAATCATCTTCCTTAGTGCCCCTGCGATTTGATTCACCCAATCTATATGTAGATTGAAGTCGCCCATTATAACGGTTTTGCCTTTGTCGCACACATTACTAATTTCCTGTTTGATACCATCCCCAACTTCACTACTACTGTTAGGTGGCCAGTACACAACACCCATCAGAGTTTTCTGCCCTTTAGTGTTTCGCAGATCTACCCATACCGATTCCACATCCTCCAAGCTAATGTCCTTCCTTTCCATTGTGTTAATCTCCTTTCTAACCAGCCACGCTACCCCACCTCCTTTTCCTTTCTCTCTATCCCTCCTGAATATTGAATATCCCTGGATGTTCAGCTTCCAGCCTTGGTCACCCTGGAGCCATGTCTCGGTGATCCCAACTATATCATAATCATTATTAGCTATCTGCACCTTCAACTCATCCACCTTATTACGAATACTCCTTGCATTGAGACACAAAGCCGTCAGGCTTGTTATTACAACGCTCTTACCCCTTATACAATTATGTTGAAGAGTGGCCCTTTTTGATATTTGCCCTGGTTTTGTCTGCCTGCCACTTTTTACTTTTCACCTTGCTCCCTATTGCTTCCACTCTCGTTTTACTCCCAAACTGCCTCTCTGCTCTAGTACCTATCCGCCTGCCACATTAGTTTAAATCCTCCCCGACATCACTAGCAAACACTCCCCCAAGGACATTGGTTCCATTCCAGCCCAGGTGCAGACCGTCCTGTTTGCACTGGTCCCACCTCCCCCAGAAATGGGTCCAATGCCCTAAAAAATTGAATCCCAACCCTTGCACCATTATTCAAGCCACGTATTCATCTGCAATCCTCATATTTCTACTCTGGCTGGCCCGTGTGGTACTGGTAGTAATCCAGAGATTATTACCTTTGAGGTCCTACTTTTAAGTTTATCTCCTAGCTCCCTAAATTCACCTTGTAGGACCTCATCCCTTTTTTTACCTATATCGTTGGTGCCATTATGCACCACGACAACTGGCTGTTCACCCTCCCCCTCCAGAATGTTCTGCAGCAGAGAGAGAGAGAGCGAGAGAACGGAGGGGACTATGAAGGCTGAGAGGGGAGCTGGCCAAGGTAGACTGGAAAAGGATCATGGGGAAACAAGGACATGGCAGACCAATTGAATAACTACTTTGGTTCTGTCTTCACTAAGGAAGACATAAACAATCTGCCGGAAATAGCAGGGAACGGGGGTCAAATGAGATGGAAGTGGTGTTAGGTACATTGAATGGATTGTACGAAGGGAAGCTGGCCAGGAATATAAAGAAGGACAGTAAAAGCTTATTTAGATATGTTAAGGGAAAAAGAGAGGGAGAGAGGGGAGGAGGGGGTGGAAAGGTAGAGAGAGAGAGAGAGAGAGAGAGAGAGAGAGAGAGAGAGAGAGAGAGAGAGAGAGAGAGAGAGAAGAGAGAGAGAGAGAGAGAGGGGGGGGGGGACAGAGAGACAGAGAGAGGGGGGCAGGTACAGAGGGAGAGAGAGAGATGGACAGACAGTGAGAGGGACAGAGAGAGTGAGGGGAAGGAGAGGGGTGGACGGACAGAGAGGGAGGGTCAGAGAGAGAGAGAGAGAGACGGGGACAGAGAGAGACACGGAGAGAAACAGAGAGAGCAAGAGACAGAGAGAGAGAGAGAGAGACAGACAGCGGGAGAGAGAAGAGAGATAGAGACAGACAGAGAGAGAGAGAAAGAGAGCGAGAGAAACAAAGGGGATTATGAAGGCATGAGAGAGGAGAGCCTCGCGGGAATGACGGTGGAACAGCAAAGGGAGGAATTTCTGGGCATAATCCGGAAGACGCAGGATCATTTCATTCCAAAAAGAAGGAAAGATTCTAAGGGGGGTAGGAGGCAACCGTGGCTGACAGGGAGAAGTTAGGGATAGAAGCAAACTAAAAGAAAAGATGTATAGCACAGCAAAGAGTAGCGGAAGCCAAAGGATTAGGAAACTTTCATAGGACAAAAGAAGGAAACTAAACGGGCAATACGAGCTGAAAAGAGGGAAGTACGAAGGGAAGCTGGCCAGGAATAATACAGATGGACAGGAAAAGCTGCTTTAGATATGTTAAGGGAAAAATAGACAGAGAGAGGGGCAGAGAGAGGGGCAGAGAGAGAGAGACTGAGAGAGAGAGGGACAGAGAGAGCGGGAGAGAGAGATGAGCGAGGGGGGGTCAGAGAGAGAGGGAGACAGAGAGAGAGAGAGAAAGAGGGACAGAGAGAGGGAGAGGGACAGAGAGAGAGATGGAAAGAGGAGCGACAGAGAGAGAGAGAGGGGACAGAAGAGAGGGGGGGCAGAGAGAGAGGGGGGGGGGGCAGGGACAGAGAGAGAGAGAGAGAGAGAGGGATGGACAGAGAGGGAGACCATGACAGAGATAGACAGAGGAAGAAAGAGAATTAGAGAGAGACAGACAGAGAGAGAGAGAAAAGAGAGAGACAGACAGACAGAGAAAGAGAGACAGACAGAGAAAGAGAGACAGACAGACAGAGAGAGAGAGCAAGAGAACAAAGGTGATTTTGAAGGCATGAGAGAGGAGCTGGCCAAGGTAGGTAAGCGGGTCAGGCAGCAGCTCTGGAGAAAAGGAACGTGACGTTTCGTGTCGGCAACGGCTGTCGTGCGGGGCAAAGATATTAGTTGCACGGTGATGAAGGGTCGGAGCGAATGACAGGCCCCGCACAGCAGCAGCAGCAGCGGCCGCGAAAGCGGCTCCACCGCCTCCTCCTCCCGCACCCCGTCGCCCTGATAGCGACCGCTGCTTGCAAATCTACTAACGGTGATAACCGCTTTCAAAACAAACCCTCTCGCACGCCGAGGGAGGGAGGGGGAGGCCTCATTCTGCCATAGCTATAGGATCTTTGAGCTGCACCGGAGTGGCGAGGAGTTCCCAACCGTCTCCCCCTTTGCCGGCGGCACTTGGCGGTAGACAGGGACGGCCAAGGCAGCGGGACGATGTCCGAGGAGCGCTGACCTTCCTTCCTCCCCACCTCCTCTCCTCTGCCCCTTCCCCCTCTCTCTTGTATGCCCCCCTCCACTCCCCCCTTATCCTGAGACCACTACCCTCCATCCTGCACTGCTCCCCATTCCCGCCTCTATTCAGTCCTCACTGACATCCCCTGTGCTCCCCCCCATCTATTCATCCTGCGGCCCCATCACCCTAACCACCTCCCATTGAGTCTCCTGCCAACACCCCATTAATCCTTGCACTGACCTCCCCCCCCCCCCCCATTCACCCTTGTACTGACCCACCGTCCATTTACCATGCACTGATCCCCCATCCATCCTGTCGTGATCTCCCCATTCATCTTTTACTCACACACCCATTCATCCTGTACTGACCCCCCCTCTTTAAACCTGTACTGAGCCGCCCATTCATCCTGCGCTGATCCCCCCCCCCATCCATCCTCTACTTGATCTCCCCATTCAAGAAGAATGGGGGGGGTACAGTCTGAAGAAGGGTCTCGACCCGAAAACGTTGCCTATTTCCTTGACTCCATAGATGCTGTCCTCACCGCTGAGTTTCTCCAGGCACTTTTGTATACCCCCATTCATCCTGTACTGAGCCCCCCCATTCATCCTGTACTGAACCCCCCATTCATCCTGTACTGATACCCCCCATTCAAATCTGTAGCGATCCCCCATTCATCCTGCACAGATCCTCCAATCCACACTGTACTGACCTCCCCTCATTCATCCTGTGCTGATCCCCCCCCATCCATCCCATACTGATCCCCCCATTCAACACCACTGACATCCCCCTGTGCTCTTCCCTCACAATTTTACATACTCCAAACAACACGCACTAATTCACCTGCCTCAATCCATCCATTCCGCACCGCGATTTGCCTTCTCAACAACCCCCCCCCCCCCCCCCCCCCCCCCCGCCATCTATCCACCCCGCACTGATTCCCCCCCCCCCCCCCCCCTCCCCTGACCCTATTCTGCTGGAAATGTCTTCAGAGCGAACATTGTACTATGTTTGATAACGGAATGCAATCAAAATGTGTTTTAATTCCCAATGTTATTATTTGTTTTAGTCCATAAAAGATGGATTAATTAAATTGTGAACACGTGAAACATTGAAACTGCAGTGTTCGCTTGTCACTGCTACCGTTGACACGTTATTACAGAATTCATTTTAACAGCAAATCAATGTTCTTAATATGGAGTGTCAGTACTGTAGATATTTATTGAGCAACATTCGCAACTATATGATGGATTTATCCAGGTTTTACTTCTACAGTTGGTCATATACATCACAAATTTGGTCAGGAGATATTTCAGTTGAAATGTTAACGTTAATTCTGAAGTGGGAATGATGGAAACAGCGTTTATCAATATTTTTTTTTTTTAATCTGGTGCATCCAAACTCGGTATCTTCATTGCTGTTCACAACACATACATCTAATCTGAATGCCCGGTAATGTGGCGTTTGACACCTTTAAACATATTACCAAAAGAACATTTGCTGCAGTTATGTCCTTTGGCCATCCTTTGTCAGTTAGTGTAATGTTTAACCTGTCAGATGGGTATAGTCGGATTAACAGCTATTATCATCAAATGCCTTTAGATATGTCCTTGCAACCTGTATATTTTGTTGTGGATAAATTATGTGGGAAGCGAGAGTGTTTCTGTACCGACAGCAAAAACGACCCATGCTATGGCCATGTCATGGTAATTTTCAGTCCTTCACTGAAAATATCAATCTGCAGTGTGCGTGGTTAAGCATATATGTGACCATGTGAAGTGGGAATGATGGAATGATGATACATCTTTTCTTTTAGTTTTATTCTATCCCTAACTTCTCTTGTCAGCCATGGTTGCCTCCTACTCCCATTAGAATCTTTCTTCCTTTTTGGAATTAAATGATCCTGCGTCTTCCGGATTATGCCCAAACATTCCTGCCATTGCTGTTCCACAGGACTCTGCTTTTTTTCCCTTTTGCCAGCCAGGCAATCTTGGCAGCTTTTTAGGTTGCCAAATGACAGTTTAGGTGGTTATTTAAAGAGGGTTTGCATGACACGTGCGATAATGTGCTCGGACGAAGTGCATAGTTACCAGTCAGAATTATGGTCGATGAAGCATTCACATATTAACCAATCAAGACATGGTATATACCACAATGACATGCAACAAAATTATAATACAGTATCTCAACTCTTTTTACACATTGCAATTAATGCAATTTCTATTAGTTCTTTCCACTTCCAAACAAAACTGTGGTTGGATTATTCAGTGTATGATCAACCTGTGTCAATAAATCCTGGAAATCTCAGCAAGACCCTATACAACTGAAGTAGAACCTCCCTGCTCCTATACTCAAATCCTTTTGCTATGAAAGCTAACATGCCATTCGCTTTCTTCACTGCCCGCTGCACCTGCATGCCTACTATCAATGACTGGTTACCTTAACACCCAGGTCTCGCTGCATCTGCCCTTTTCCTAATCGACTACCATTTAGATAATAGTCTGCTTTCCTGTTTGTCCAACAAAGTGGATAAGCTCACATTTATCCACATTATACTGCATCTGCCAAACATTTGCCCACTCACCCAGCCTATCGAAGTCACCTTGCAGTCTCTAGCTTCCTCCTCACAGCTAACATTGCCCCCCCCCCCCCCCCCCCCCCCCCCCCCCCACCCCCCCCCCCCCAGCTTAGTGTCATCCGCAAACTTGGAGATATTGCCTTCAATTCCCTCATGCAGATCATTAATGTATATTGTAAATAACCAGCACGGACCCTTGCGGTACCCCACTAGTCACTGCCTGCCATTGTGAAAAGCATTTACTACTCTACTCTTTGCTTCCTGTTTGCCAGGCAGTTCTCTATCCACATCAATACTGAACACCCAATGCCGTATGCTTAAAGTTTGTATACTAATCTCTTATGTGGGACCTTGTCGAAAGCCTTTTGGAAGTCCAGGTACACCACATTTACTGGTTCTCCCCTATCGACGCTACTAGTTACATCCTCGAAAAATTCCACAAGATTCGTCAGACATGATTTACCTTTCGTAAATCCATGCTGACTTTGTCCAATGATTTCACCACTTTCCAAATGTGCTGCTATCCCATCTTTAATAACTGTCTCTAGCAGTTTCCCCACTACCGATGTTAGACTAACTGGTCTGTAATTCCCCGTTTTCTCCCTCCCTTCCTCCTCAAAAAGAGGTGTTACGTTTGCTACCCGCCAATCCTCAGGAACTACTCCAGAATCTAAAGAGTTTTGAAAGATTATCACTAATGCATCCACTATTTCTGGAGCTGCTTCCTTAAGTACTCTGGGATGCAGCCTATCTGGCCCTGGGGCTTTATTGGCCTTTAATCCACTCAATTTACCAAACCCCACTACCCGACTAACCTGGATTTCACTCAATTCCTCCTTTGACCCCTGCTATTTCCGGCAGATTATTTATGTCCTCCTTTGTGAACACGGAACCAAAGTAGTTATTCAATTGGTCCCCCATATCCGTGTTCCCCATGATCAACTCACCTGTTTCTGACTGCAAGGGACCTACATGTTTTTAAATAATATCTTTCTCTTCACATATCTATAAAAACTTTTGCAGTAAATTTTTATGTTCCCTGCCAGTTTTCTTTCATAATCTATTTTTCCTTTCCTAATTAAGCCCTTTGTCCTCCTCTGCTGGTCTCTGAATTTCTCCCAGTCCTCTGGTATGCTGCTTTTTCTGGCTACTTTGTACGCATCATCCTTTGATTTGATACTATCCCTGATTTCCACAGATGCACTACCTTCCCTGATTTATTCTTTTGCCAAACTGGGATGAACATTTTTTGTAGTTCATCCATGCAGTCTTTAAATGTCTTCCATTGCATATCCACCGTCAACCCTTTTAGAATTGATTGCCAGTCAATCTTGGCCAATTCACATCTCATACCCTCAAAGTTACCTTTCTTTAAGTTCAGAACCATTGTTTCTGAATTAACAATGTCACTCTCCATCCTAATGAATAACTCAACCATATTATGGTCACTCTTGCCCAAGGGGGCACGTACAGCAAGACTGCTAACTAAACCTTCCTCATTACTCAATACCCAGTCTAAAATAGCCTGCCCTCTCGTTGGTTCCTCTACATGTTGATTTAGATAACTATCCCGCATACATTCCAAAAAATCATCTTCCTTAGTGCCCCTGCCGATTTGATTCACCCAATCTATATGTAGATTGAAGTCGCCCATTATAACGGTTTTGCCTTTGTCGCACACATTACTAATTTCCTGTTTGATACCATCCCCAACTTCACTACTACTGTTAGGTGGCCAGTACACAACACCCATCAGAGTTTTCTGCCCTTTAGTGTTTCGCAGATCTACCCATACCGATTCCACATCCTCCAAGCTAATGTCCTTCCTTTCCATTGTGTTAATCTCCTTTCTAACCAGCCACGCTACCCACCTCCTTTTCCTTTCTCTCTATCCCTCCTGAATATTGAATATCCCTGGATGTTCAGCTTCCAGCCTTGGTCACCCTGGAGCCATGTCTCGGTGATCCCAACTATATCATAATCATTATTAGCTATCTGCACCTTCAACTCATCCACCTTATTACGAATACTCCTTGCATTGAGACACAAAGCCGTCAGGCTTGTTATTACAACGCTCTTACCCCTTATACAATTATGTTGAAGAGTGGCCCTTTTTGATATTTGCCCTGGTTTTGTCTGCCTGCCACTTTTACTTTTCACCTTGCTCCCTATTGCTTCCACTCTCGTTTTACACCCAACTGCCTCTCTGCTCTAGTACCTATCCGCCTGCCACATTAGTTTAAATCCTCCCCGACATCACTAGCAAACACTCCCCCAAGGACATTGGTTCCATTCCAGCCCAGGTGCAGACCGTCCTGTTTGCACTGGTCCCACCTCCCCCAGAAATGGGTCCAATGCCCTAAAAAATTGAATCCCAACCCTTGCACCATTATTCAAGCCACGTATTCATCTGCAATCCTCATATTTCTACTCTGGCTGGCCCGTGGTACTGGTAGTAATCCAGAGATTATTACCTTTGAGGTCCTACTTTTAAGTTTATCTCCTAGCTCCCTAAATTCACCTTGTAGGACCTCATCCCTTTTTTTACCTATATCGTTGGTGCCATTATGCACCACGACAACTGGCTGTTCACCCTCCCCCTCCAGAATGTTCTGCAGCAGAGAGAGAGAGAGCGAGAGAACGGAGGGGACTATGAAGGCTGAGAGGGGAGCTGGCCAAGGTAGACTGGAAAAGGATCATGGGGAACAAGGACATGGCAGACCAATTGAATAACTACTTTGGTTCTGTCTTCACTAAGGAAGACATAAACAATCTGCCGGAAATAGCAGGGAACGGGGGTCAAATGAGATGGAAGTGGTGTTAGGTACATTGAATGGATTGTACGAAGGGAAGCTGGCCAGGAATATAAAGAAGGACAGTAAAAGCTTATTTAGATATGTTAAGGGAAAAAGAGAGGGAGAGAGGGGAGGAGGGGGTGGAAAGGTAGAGAGAGAGAGAGAGAGAGAGAGAGAGAGAGAGAGAGAGATGAGAGAGAGAGAGAGAGAGAGAGAGAGAGAGAGGGGGGGGGGGGACAGAGAGACAGAGAGAGGGGGGGCAGGTACAGAGGGAGAGAGAGAGATGGACAGACAGTGAGAGGGACAGAGAGAGTGAGGGAAGGAGAGGGGTGGACGGACAGAGAGGGAGGGTCAGAGAGAGAGAGACGGGGGACAGAGAGAGACACGGAGAGAAACAGAGAGAGCAAGAGACAGAGAGAGAGAGAGAGACAGACAGCGGGAGAGAAAGAGAGATAGAGACAGACAGAGAGAGAGAAAGAGAGCGAGAGAACAAAGGGGATTATGAAGGCATGAGAGAGGAGCCTCGCGGGAATGACGGTGGAACAGCAAAGGGAGGAATTTCTGGGCATAATCCGGAAGACGCAGGATCATTTCATTCCAAAAAGAAGGAAAGATTCTAAGGGGAGTAGGAGGCAACCGTGGCTGACAGGAGAAGTTAGGGATAGAAGCAAACTAAAAGAAAAGATGTATAGCACAGCAAAGAGTAGCCGGAAGCCAAAGGATTAGGAAACTTTCATAGGACAAAAGAAGGAACTAAACGGGCAATACGAGCTGAAAAGAGGAAGTACGAAGGGAAGCTGGCCAGGAATATACAGATGGACAGGAAAAGCTGCTTTAGATATGTTAAGGGAAAAATAGACAGAGAGAGGGGCAGAGAGAGGGGCAGAGAGAGAGACTGAGAGAGAGAGGGACAGAGAGAGCGGGAGAGAGCGAGGGGGGGTCAGAGAGAGAGAGGGAGACAGAGAGAGAGAGAGAAATAGGGACAGAGAGAGGGAGAGGGACAGAGAGAGAGATGGAAGAGGAGCGACAGAGAGAGAGAGAGGGACAGAGAGAGGGGGGCAGAGAGAGAGGGGGGGGGCAGGGACAGAGAGAGAGAGAGAGAGAGGGATGGACAGAGAGGGAGACCATGACAGAGATAGACAGAGGAAGAAAGAGAATTAGAGAGAGACAGACAGAGAGAGAGAGAAAGAGAGAGACAGACAGACAGAGAAAGAGAGACAGACAGAGAAAGAGAGACAGACAGACAGACAGAGACAGAGAGCAAGAGAACAAAGGTGATTTTGAAGGCATGAGAGAGGAGCTGGCCAAGGTAGGTAAGCGGGTCAGGCAGCAGCTCTGGAGAAAAGGAACGTGACGTTTCGTGTCGGCAACGGCTGTCGTGCGGGGCAAAGATATTAGTTGCACGGTGATGAAGGGTCGGAGCGAATGACAGGCCCCGCACAGCAGCAGCATCGGCCGCGAAAGCGGCTCCACCGCCTCCTCCTCCCGCACCCCGTCGCCCTGATAGCGACCGCTGCTTGCAAATCTACTAACGGTGATAACCGCTTTCAAAACAAACCCTCTCGCACGCCGAGGGAGGGAGGGGGAGGCCTCCTTCTGCCATAGCTATAGGATCTTTGAGCTGCACCGGAGTGGCGAGGAGTTCCCAACCGTCTCCCCCTTTGCCGGCGGCACTTGGCGGTAGACAGGGACGGCCAAGGCAGCGGGACGATGTCCGAGGAGCGCTGACCTTCCTTCCTCCCCACCTCCTCTGCCCCTTCCCCCTCTCTCTTGTATGCCCCCCTCCACTCCCCCCCTTATCCTGAGACCACTACCCTCCATCCTGCACTGCTCCCCATTCCCGCCTCTATTCAGTCCTCACTGACATCCCCTGTGCTCCCCCCCATCTATTCATCCTGCGCCCATCACCCTAACCACCCTCCCATTGAGTCTCCTGCCAACACCCCATTAATCCTGCACTGACCTCCCCCCCCCCATTCACCCTGTACTGACCACCGTCCATTTACCATGCACTGATCCCCCCATCCATCCTGTCGTGATCTCCCCATTCATCTTTTACTCACACACCCATTCATCCTGTACTGACCCCCCCCTCTTTAACCCTGTACTGAGCCGCCCATTCATCCTGCGCTGATCCCCCCCCATCCATCCTCTACTGATCTCCCCCATTCAAGAAGAATGGGGGGGTACAGTCTGAAGAAGGGTCTCGACCCGAAACGTTGCCTATTTCCTTCACTCCATAGATGCTGTCTCACCCGCTGAGTTTCTCCAGCACTTTTGTATACCCCCATTCATCCTGTACTGAACCCCCCATTCATCCTGTACTGAACCCCCCATTCATCCTGTACTGATACCCCCCATTCAACCTGTAGCGATCCCCCATTCATCCTGCACAGATCCTCCAATCCACACTGTACTGACCTCCCCTCATTCATCCTGTGCTGATCCCCCCCCATCCATCCCATACTGATCCCCCCATTCAACACCACTGACATCCCCCTGTGCTCTTCCCTCACAATTTTACATACTCCAAACAACACGCACTAATTCACCTGCCTCAATCCATCCATTCCGCACCGATTGCCTTCTCAACAACCCCCCACCCCCCCCCCCCCCCCCGCCATCTATCCACCCCGCACTGATTCCCCCCCCCCCTCCCTGACCCTATTCTGCTGGAAATGTCTTCAGAGCGAACATTGTACTATGTTTGATAACGGAATGCAATCAAATGTGTTTTAATTCCCAATGTTATTATTTGTTTTAGTCCATAAAGATGGATTAATTAAATTGTGAACACGTGAAACATTGAAACTGCAGTGTTCGCTTGTCACTGCTACCGTTGACACGTTATTACAGAATTCATTTTAACAGCAAATCAATGTTCTTAATATGGAGTGTCAGTACTGTAGATATTTATTGAGCAACATTCGCAACTATATGATGGATTTATCCAGGTTTTACTTCTACAGTTGGTCATATACATCACAAATTTGGTCAGGAGATATTTCAGTTGAAATGTTAACGTTAATTCTGAAGTGGGAATGATGGAAACAGCGTTTATCAATATTTTTTTTTTAAATCTGGTGCATCCAAACTCGGTATCTTCATTGCTGTTCACAACACATACATCTAATCTGAATGCCCGGTAATGTGGCGTTTGACACCTTTAAACATATTACCAAAAGAACATTTGCTGCAGTTATGTCCTTTGGCCATCCTTTGTCAGTTAGTGTAATGTTTAACCTGTCAGATGGGTATAGTCGGATTAACAGCTATTATCATCAAATGCCTTTAGATATGTCCTTGCAACCTGTATATTTTGTTGTGGATAAATTATGTGGGAAGCGAGAGTGTTTCTGTACCGACAGCAAAAACGACCCATGCTATGGCCATGTCATGGTAATTTTCAGTCCTTCACTGAAAATATCAATCTGCAGTGTGCGTGGTTAAGCATATATGTGACCATGGTCCAGGATTTATTGACACAGGTTGATCATACACTGAATAATCCAACCACCGTTTTGTTTGGAAGTGGAAAGAACTAATAGAAATTGCATTAATTGCAATGTGTAAAAAGAGTTGAGATACTGTATTATAATTTTGTTGCATGTCATTGTGGTATATACCATGTCTTGATTGGTTAATATGTGAATGCTTCATCGACCATAATTCTGACTGGTAACTATGCACTTCGTCCGAGCACATTATCGCACGTGTCATGCAAACCTCTTAAATAACCACCTAAACTGTCATTTGGCAACCTAAAAAGCTGCCAAGATTGCCTGGCTGGCAACAGGGAAAAAAAGCAGAGTCCTGTGGAACAGCAATGGCAGGAATGTTTGGGCATAATCCGGAAGACGCAGGATCATTTAATTCCAAAAAGGAAGAAAGATTCTAATGGGAGTAGGAGGCAACCATGGCTGACAAGAGAAGTTAGGGATAGAATAAAACTAAAAGAAAAGATGTATCATCATTCCATCATTCCCACTTCACAGCAAAGTGTAGCCGGAAGCCAGAGGATTGGGAAACTTTCATAGGACAAGAGAAGGAAACAAAATGGGCAATACGGGCTGAAAAGATAATAGACAATAGGTGCAGGAGTAGGCCATTTGACCCTTCAAGCCAGCCCGCCATTCAATGTGATCATGGCTGATCATCCACAATCAGCACCCCATTCCTGCCTTCTCTCCATATCACCTGACTCCGCTATTTTTAAGAGCCCTATCTAGCTCTCTCTTGAAAGCATCCAGAGAACCTGCCTCCACCGCCCTCTGAGGCAGAGAATTCCACAGACTCACCACTTTCTGTGAGAAAAAGTGTTTCCTCATCTCCGTTCTAAAAGGCTTACTCCTTATTCTTAAACTGGCCCCTGGTTCTGGACTCCCCCAACATCGGGGACATTTTTCCTGCCTCTAGCGTGTCCAAACCCTTAACAATCTTATATGTTTCAATGAGATCCACTATCATCCTTCTAAACCGCAGAATGCACAAGCCCAGCTGCTCCATTCTCTCAGCAATTACAGTCCCGCCATCCCGGGAATTAACCTTGTAAACCTACGCTGCACTCCCACAGTAGCAAAAATGTCCTTCCTCAAATTAAGGGACAAAACTGCACACAATGCTCCAGGTGTGGTCTCACTAGGGCTCAGTACAAGATGAAGTACGAAAGGAAGCTGGCCAGGAATGTAAAGAAGGACAGTAAAAGCTTCTTTAGATATGTTAAGGGAAAATGAAAGGGAGAGAGAGAGGGACAGAGAGAGAGAGAGAGAGGGAGTGAGAGAGACAGACAGAAAGAGAGACCGAAAGCGAGAGAGACAGAGAGACCGAGAGAGAGTGAGAGAAAGATAGACAGACAGAAAGAGGGAGAAAGTGAGAAAGAGACACATAGGGAGAGACAGAAAGAGAGAGAGAGCGACAGAACGGGGATTATGAAGGCATGAGACAGGAGCTGGCCAAGGTAGACTGGAAAGGGATACTAGCAGGAATGACGGTGGAACAGCAATGACAGGAATTTCTGGACATTCTCCAGAAGATCATTTCATTACGCAGGATCATTTCATTCCAAAAAGGAAGAAAGATTCTAAGGGGAGTAGGAGGCAACCGTGGCTAACAAGAGAAGTTAGGGATAGAATAAAACTAAAACAAAAAATGTATTACACAGCAAAGAGTAGCCGGAAGCCAGAGGATTGGGAAACTTCCATAGGACAACAGAAGGAAACAAAACGGGCAATACGGGCTGAAAAAATGAAGTTATGAGGGGAAGCTGGACAGGAATATAAAGAATGACAGGAAACGCTTCTTTAGATATGTTAAGAGGGACAGAGAGAGAGAGAGAAAGAGAGAGGGGGTGGGCAGAGAGAGAGCAAAAGAGAGAGAAGGGGGACAGAGATTGAAAGAGAGGGACAGAGAGAGAGGGACAGAGAGAGAGAGAGACAGAGAGAGAGAGTGAGAGATGGACAGAGAGAAAGAGAGGGAGAGAGAAAGAGAGACAGACAGAGACAGAAAGAGAGAGACCGACAGAGAGAATGTGCTGGAGTAACTCAGCGGGTCATGCAGCACCTGTGGAGAAGATACACACAGAGTGCTGGAGTAATTCAGCGGGTCAGATAGCATCTGTGGAGAGAAGGAATGGGTGACATTTTGGGTCGAGATCTTTGTTTGGTTTAGTTTAATTTAGAGATGCAGCGCGGAAACAGCTCTATCGGTCCGCGAAGTCACCCCGTACACTAGCACTATCCTACGGACATTAGGAACAATTGAACAATTTTGCAGAGGCCGATTAATCTACAACCTTGACCGCCATTGAAATGTTGGGGGAAGCCGGAGCACCGGAGTAAAAAACCCACGCAGGTCAAGGGAAGAATGTACAAACTCCACACAGACAGCACCCGTAGTCAGGATCGAACCCGGGTCTCTGGCGGTGAGGCAGCAACTGTACCGCTGCGCCACTGTGCCACGCAGAATTATATAACGGTTTCCTGTTTGCCAGCTTGTTGACCCTCTGTGTTCCCCTCCTGCAGGGTTTAGGAGCCGTAGTTGTGGACGGAGAGACGGGGACGTGAGCTTCACCCACTCCAGCAACCCGCTGGTGCACCAGTGCACCCACACCGGCGAGCGTCCCCACACCTGCGCCCAGTGCGACAAGGGCTTCACCAATTCCAGCACCCTGCTGTTGCACCAGTGCACCTACACTGGGGAACGTCCCTTCACCTGTGCCCAGTGCGGCAAAGGCTTCACCCACTCCAGCACCCTGCTGTTGCACCAGCGCACCCGCACCGGGGAGCGGCCATACATCTGCGCCCAGTGCGGCAAGGGCTTCACCCAGTCCAGCCACCTGCTGGTGCACCAGCGCACCCACACCGGGGAGGGTCCCTTCACCTGCGCCCAGTGCGGCAAGGGCTTCACCCGCTCCACCTATCTGCTGTCCCACCAGCGGGTGCACACCGTCGACCGTCCCTTTCGCAGCCCGGCGTGTGGAGAGCGCTTTGCCAGGGCCTCCCACGACCTGTCTCACCAGCGCGTGCACACCAGTGGCCAGCCCTATGACTGCCCGTACTGCAGTGAGGAGTTTGACAGCTCGCAGTGGTTGCGGCAGCACCGGAGGGCCCACGCCGGCGAGCAGCTGCTCCCACTGTGACGAGAGCATGGGGGCTGCGGGAGCACCAGCGGATACACACCGGAGACTCTTTGTGTGCGCTGAGTGTGGCAAGGGTTTCACCCGCATGTCCAGCCTGTGGCAGCACCAGCGTACCCACAGCACTGAGTATCCCTTCCCCTGCCCGTCCTGAGGTAAAGGCTTCACCAGCCTTGACCCACCTGCTGGAGCACCAGCGAGTCGACACCGGCCAGCACCCCTTAACCTGCCCGCTCTGTGGCAAGGCCTTTGCCCGCTCCTCCAGCCTGCTGGCACACCGCCACGTGGATAGATAGGCGCTGTTTGGGTAGACACAAAATGGTGGAAGGAATGGGTGAAGTTTCGGGTCATTTCTTCTGTCACCATTCCATCTCTCCAAAGATGCTGCCTGTCCCGCTGAGTTACTCCAGCACTCTGTGTCATTTATGTTGTAAACCAGCATCTGCAGTTTCTTGTTTTTAAACCATTATGGTTAACCATCTCTGCACCTTCCCCAAAGCCTCCACATCAGTCCTGTAATGGAGTAACCAGAACTGTATGCAATACTCCAAAGGCTACCTGGCTAATGTCCCTTAAAACTAAACATATACATTCCTCTCTCTCCCTTCTCCCTCCACTCCCCCCCATGAGGGAATACACAATAATACACAAATTATCTCCACTCCACCCTCTCTTGCCCCCTCCTCTCTATCACACTCTATCTCTCTCACACACTCCCTCTCTTGCTCCCTGTCTCTCACACACTCCCTCTCCCGCTCCCTGTCTCTTTCACACACTCCCTCTCTTGCTCCCTGTGTCTCACACACACCCTCTCTCTCTTGTTCTCTTACACACCCTCTCTCACACACACTCTCTCACACACACTCCCTCTCTCTCTTGTTCTCACACACACACTCTCTCTCTCTCACATACACACACACTCTTTCTCTCTCACACACACTCCGTCTCACACACACTCCCTTTCTCTACCTTGCTCTCTCTCACACATTCACTCTCAGACACACTCCCTCTCGCTCACACACACACACTCCCTCTCTCTTGCTCTCTCAAACACACAAACACTCCCCCTCTCAATCTCTCTCTTTCTCTCTCTCACACACAGTCCCTCTCTCTCTCACACACACTCCCTCTCTCACACACACACTCTCTCTCTCACACACACTCACGCACACACGCAATAACCAACCTGATTTGCAGGTGGATCAGCACTTCAACTCTCCCTACCATTCCAAATCCGACCTTTCTGTCCTGGGCCTCCTCCATGGCCAGAGTGAGGAGCACCGCAAATTGGAGGAGGAGCACCTCATATTTCGCTTGGGCAGTTTACACCCCAGCGGTGTGAACATTGACTTCTCTAATTTAAGGTACTTTCTCCTCCCCTTCCCACCTCTCCCTCAGCCCGCTGGCTCCACCTCTTCCTTTCCTCTTCCCTCACATCGTCTGAAGAATGGTTTCGACCCGAAACGTTGCCTATTTCCTTCGCTCCATAGATGCTGCCTCACCCGCTGAGTTTCTCCAGCATTTTTGTCTTCCTTCGATTTTCCAGCATCCGCAGTTCCTTCTTAGGCAATTTAAAGTGTTTTTAAAGAAAGTTTTGACACATTTGTGCCTTGCGTAACAAATAAAGCAAGTTTATCCTGACCTCACTGTGAAAGAGTTTAATTTGGTCCATAAATTAAAAATGGAGATTTGCTGAAAAGCAGAAATCAGTCAAATATAAAAGAGAATTTTCCCATCAGAATAAAGTCTGGGAAAATCTTAGAAGCTTGGTTTATACTAATCATTAAAACAATGTATTAACAGAGAGAGGAAAATGTCTGGGCACAGCGCCATATTAGATAACTGTCTGAACTGCCTGTCCCAGCTAAGGACTTCTTCTCTTCTGTCGTGTGTCTTTTAGACATGCAGCTCCGTTGAGGCGAGCCAGGCCAACGTGTCGACGTCCAGGTCAATCATAGAAAACATAGACACATAGACAATAGGTGCAGGAGTAGGCCATTCGGCCCTTCGAGCCTCCACCGCCATTCAATATGATCATGGCTGATCATCCAACTCAGTATCCTGTACCTGCCTTCTCTCCATACCCCCTGATCCATTTAGCCACAAGGGCCACATCTAACTCCCTCTTAAATGTAGCCAATGAACTGACCTCAACTACCTTCTGTGGCAGAGAATTCCAGAGACTCACCACTCTCTGTGTGAAAAAATCTTTTCCTCATCTCGGTCCTAAAGGAATCCCCCCTTATCCCTTGTTGTGACCCCTTGTTCTGGACCTTGTTCTGCAACATCGGGAACAATCTTCCTGCATCTAGCCTATCCAACCCCTTAAGAATAGTGTAAGTTTATATAAGATCCTCCCTCAGTCTTCTAAGTTCTAGCGAGTACAAGCCAAGTCTATCCAGTCTTTCCTCATATGAACGTCCTGACCTACCAGGAATCAGTCTGGTGAACCTTCTCTGTACCCTCTCTATGGCAGGAATGTCTTTCCTCACATTTGGAGACCAAAACTGTACGCAATACTCCAGGTGTGGTCTCACCAAGACCCTGTACAACTGCAGTAGAACCTCCCTGTTCCTATACTGATATCCTTGGAAACTCTTGGGGGGAATCTTATAGAAACTTACAAAATTCTTAAGGGGTTGGACAGGCTAGATGCAGGAAGATTGTTCCCAATGTTGGGGAAGTCCAGGACAAGGAGTCTCAGTTTAAGGATAAGGGGGAAGTCTTTTAGGACCGAGATGAGAAAAATATTTTTTACACGGAACGTTGTGAATTTGTGGAATTCTCTGCCACAGAAGGTAGTTGAGGCCAGGTGAATGGCTATATGTAAGAGGGAGTTTGATGTGGCCCTTGTGGCTTAAGGGATCAGGGGGTATGGAGAGAAGGCAGGTACAGGATACTGAGTTGGATGATCAGCCATGATCATATTGAATGGCGGTGCAGGCTCGAAGGGACGATGGCCTCCTCCTGCACCTATTTTCTATGTTTCCTACAAGGGTATTTGCTCTGAGGAGTTTCTACAGCAACATGCGCACTCTTGCCTTTATGAAGAGACTGACGATCTGTACTGTACGGTATAATGGATTAGCTGTACAAAAGAAAGTCTTGTCGCATTTGTGTCTTACATAAGAATTAAAACTAGTTTTTACTGGCCTCGCTGTCCTCAACAGCCATGATCATATTTAATGGCGGTGCAGGTTCGAAGGGCCGAATGGCCTACTCCTGCACCTATTTTCTATCTTTATATGTTTCTATGATTGACCTGGACGATGACACGTTGGCCTGGCTCGCCTCAACGGAGCTGCAGGTCTAAAAGACACACGACAGAAGAGAAGATGTCCTTAGCTGGGACATGCAGTTCAGACAGTTATCTAATATGGTGCTGTGCCCAGACATTTTCCTCTCTCTGTTAATACATTGTTTTAATGATTAGTATAAAGCAAGCTTCTAAGATTTTTCCCAGGCTTTATTCTGATGGGAAAATTATCTTTTAAATTTGACTGCTTTCTGTTTTTCAGCAAATCTCCATTGTTAATTATGGACCAAATTAAACTCTTTCACGTGAGGTCAGGATAAACTTGCTTTATTTGTTACGTAAGGCACACATGCGTCAAAACTGTCTTTAAAAAACACTTTAGAATGCCGAAGAAGGAACTGTAGATGCTGGAAAATCGAAGGGAGACAAAAATGCTGGAGAAACTCAGCGGGTGAGGCAGCATCTATGGAGCGAAGGAAATAGGTGCCGTTTCGGGTCGAAACCCTTCTTCAGACGATGTGAGGGAAGAAGAAAAGGATGAGGTGGAGCCAGTGGGATGAGAGAGAGCTGGGAATGGGAGGAGAAAAATAGGGAATACCTTAAATTAGTGAAGTCAATGTTCATACTGCTGGCATGCAAACAGCCCAAGCGAAATATGAGGTGCTGCTCCTCCAATTTGCGGTGGTCCTCACTCTGGCCATGGAGGAGGCCCAGGACAGAAAGGTCGGATTTGGAATGGTAGGGAGAGCTGAAGTGCCGAGCCACCTGCAGATCCCTACCACCCATCGCATCACATGTTCTCCATCCTGCCATCTGGGAAGAGGTCCAGCAGGATGCTCCTCAGCTTCTTCCCGCAGGCTATAAGACTGATAAACGGACTTTGCCCCTGCCAAAGTATCGCGCACCAACCACCAACCTGGACACGCTGAAGCAGAGCCATTGCCGTGCCGCTGCCGATTGGAACTCATAATATATGTATTTTTATTTTTATTTCTATTTATTTTTTACCGCACACTGAATGGACACTGGTTGAGCAACGTTTTTTCGTTTCTCTGGGTATGTATATACTCAGAAAATATGATATTAAAGATATACAACACAATACAATATACAATATCAGGTTGGTTAATGCAGACCGAGCGGAGGTGTTCGGCGTGTGTGCGTGAGTGTGTGTGTAAGAGAGTGTGTGTGAGAGAGGGAGTGTGTGTGAGAGAGAGGGACTGTGTGTGTGTGTGTGAGAGAGAGAGAGAGATTGAGGGGAGTGTTTGTATGTGTGAGAGAGCAAGAGAGAGGGAGTGTGTGTGTGTGTGTGAGAGAGAGAGAGAGGGAGTACGTCTGAGAGTGAATGTGTGAGAGAGAGCAAGACAGAGAAAGGGTGTGTGTGATAGAAAGAGAGTGTCTGTGAGAGAGAGAGAGAGGGTGTGAGAGAACAAGAGAGAGAGGGGGAGTGTGTGTGTGCGCATGTGAGAGAGAGGGACAGAGAGAGGGAGTGTGAGAGGCAGGGAGCGAGAGAGGGGGTGTGTGTGAGAGACAGAGAGCGAGAGAGGGAGTGTGTGAGACAGGGAGCGAGAGAGGGGAGTGTGTGAGAGAGACAGGGAGCGAGAGAGAGTGTGATAGAGAGGAGGGGGGCACGAAAGGGTGGAGTGGAGATAATTTGTGTATTCTTGTGTATTCCTCATGGGGGGGAGAAGGAGAGAGAAGAATGTATATGTGCAGCTTTAAGGGACATTGGCCAGGTAACATTTGGAGTATTGCATACAGGTCACTCCATTACAGGATTGATGTGGAGGCTTTAGGGAAGGTGCAGAGATGGTTAACCATAATGGTTTAAAAACAAGGAACTGCAGATGCTGGTTTACAACATAAAGGACACAGAGTGCTGGAGTAACTCCGCGGGACAGGCAGCATATCTGGAGAGATGGAATGGGTAACTGAAGAAATTACACAAAACGTCACCCATTCCTTCTACCATTTTGTGTCTCCCCAAACAGCGGCTATCTATCCACGTGGCGGTGTGCCAGCAGGCTGGAGGAGCGGGAAAAGGCCTTGCCACAGAGCGGGCAGGTGAAGGGGTGCTGGCCGGTGTCGACTCGCTGGTGCTCCAGCAGGTGGTCAAGACGGGTGAAGCCCTTACCACAGGACGGGCAGGGGAAACTCTTTAATGACAGCTTTTGAATCACTCTTGAGGGGACAGTGCTGTGGGTATGCTGGTGCGGCCACAGGCAGGACATGCGGGTGAAACCCTTGCCACACTCAGCGCACACATAGAGTCTCCGGTGTGTATCCGCTGGTGCTCCCGCAGCCCCCATGCTCTCATCACAGTGGGAGCAGCTGCTCGCCGGCGTGGGCCCGCTGCTGCTGCCGCAACCACTGCGAGCTGTCAAACTCCTCACTGCAGTACGGGCAGTCGTAGGGCTGGCCACTGGTGTGCACGCGCTGGTGAGACAGGGCGTGGGAGGCCCTGGCAAAGCGCTCTCCACACACTGGGCTGGGGAAGGGACGGTCGACGGTGTGCACCCGCTGGTGCGACAGCAGATAGGTGGAGCGGGTGAAACCCTTGCCGCACTGGGCACAGATGAAGGGACGCTTCCCGGAGTGGGTGCGCGGGTGCACCTGCAGGGTGCTGGATTTGGTGAAGCCCTTGTCGCACTGGGCGCAGGTGTAGAGGCGCTCGCCTGTGTGGGTGCACTGGTGCACCAGCAGGTTGCTGAAGTGGGTGAAGCCTTTGCCACACTGGGCGCAGGTGTTGGGGCGCTCGCCGGTGTGGGTGCGTTGGTGCTGCAGCAGGTTGCTGGACTGGGCGAAGCTCTTGCCGCAGTCATTGCAGGTGTAGGGCCGCTCCCCGGTGTGTACGTGCCTGTGCCTCTCCAGGTGCTTTGACGGCTTGAAGCCTTTGCCGCAGTTGGAGCAGGTGAAGGGCCGCTCACTGTTGTGCACCCGCCGGTGATGTCGTAGCCCGAGAACTGGGTAAAGTTCTTGCAGCATGTGAAACAGCCATAGGGCTTCTCGCCCGTGTGCACCTGCCGGTGGATCTTCAGCACATCGGAGCAGGTGAAGGGCTTCTCAGCGGAGTGCACGCTGTGCACAATCCTTATTGTGTCCCGTCACGTGGGCCTCCATCGAAGCTCAGTCCGCACATCGAGCAGATGAGGGGCTCATCGGCACCCTGGCCACCCTCAATGGCCGCTCACGTCCCCGTCTCTCCGTCCACAGCAACGGCTCCTAAACGCAGCAGGAGAGGAACACAGAGGGTCAACAAGCTGGCAAACAGGACATTACTATTACATATTGGGTGTGTTTAAAGCGGATGAAACCGTTATATGATTCTGCGTGGCTCAGTGGTACAGCGGTACAGTTGCTGCTTCACCGCCAGAGACCCGGGTTCGATCCTGGCTGTGTGGAGTTTGCACGTTCTTCACTTGAACTGCATGGGTTTTTACTCCGGGTGCCCCGGCTTCCTCCAACATTTCAAAGGCGTTCAGGGTTGTAGAATAATCGGCCTCAAAACCACCATTTGCATTTTCAAACAAAACCACATTTTTTCCATTTTCAAAGCAACCCCTTTGCATTTTCAAAACAAACCACCTTTTGAATTTTCAAAGCAAACCAACTTTTGCATTTTCATTGCAAATAACCTTTTACATTTTCATGGCAAACGACCCTTTTACATTTTTCAAAGCAAACCTTTTGCTTTTTTAAACCTAACCACCGTTTGCATTTTCAAAGCAAACCACCTTTTGCTTATTCAGAGCAAACCACCTTTTGCATATTCGAATCAAACCACATTTTGCATTTCCAAAGCAAACCACTTTTTGCATTTTCAAAGCAAGCATTTTGCATTTACAAACCAAACCTACTTTGGCATTTCTAACCCAAACCAACATTTGCATTTTCAAACTAAATCGCATTTTGCATTTTCAAAGCAAACCACCGTTTACAATTTTATAACAAAGCACCGTTTGCATTTTTTAATGCAAACCACCTATTGCATTTTCAAAACAAACCACCGTTTGCATTTTTAACAATCCACCTTTGGCATTTTCAAAGCAAACCACCGTATGCATTTTCAAATCAAGCCACCTATTGCATTTTCGAAGCAAACCTTTTGCATTTTCGAAGAAAAACCTTTGCATTTTCAAAGCAAATCATTTGCATTTCTAACCCAAACGGACATTTGCATTTTGAAACCAAATCGCATTTTTGCGTTTTCAAAGCAAACCACCGTTAGCATTTTCAATGCAAACCACCTTTTGCATTTTCAAAGCAAAGCACCGTTTCCATTTTTAAACAAACCACCTTTGGCATTTTCAAAGCAAACCACCGTTTGCATTTGCAAACCAAACCAACATATGCATTTTCAAAGCAAACCACCATTTTGCATTTTCAAACCAAACCACCTTTTGTATTTCTAAACCAAACCACCATTTGCATTTTCAAACAAAATCATATTTTTGCATTTTCAAAGCAACCTCTTTGCATTTTCGAAGCAAACCATCTTTTGCATTTTCAAAGCAAACCATATTTTGCATTTTCAAAGCAAACCATCTTTTGCATTTTCATTGCAAAGAACCTTTTACATTTTCATTGCAAACGACCTTTTGCATTTTCAAAGCAAACCTTTTACATTTTCAAACAAATCCTTTTGCATTTTCCAAACCAATCATTTTGCATTTTCAAAGCAAACCTTTTACATTTTCAAACGAATCCTTTTGCATTTCTAAACCAAACATTTTGCATTTTCAAACCTAACCGTTTGCATTTTAAAACCGAACCACATTTTGCATTTCCAAAGCAAACCACCGTTTGCATGTCAAAGCAAATATTTTGCATTTACAAACCAAACCAACTTTTGCATTTTCTAACCTAAACCAATATTTGCATTTTCAAAGCAAACCACCATTTTTGCATTTTCAAACCGAACCACATTTTGCATTTTCAAAGCAAACCACCTTTTGCATTTTAATAGCAAACCACCTTTTGCATTTTCAAATCAAACCACCTTTTGCATTTTCATAGCAATCCCTTTGCATATTAAAGGAAACATTTTGCATTTTCAAAGCAAACACTTTGCATGCTCAAAGCAAGCCACTTTTCCATTTTCAAAGAAAACCTTTACATTTTCAAACAAAACATTTTGCGTTTTCAAACTAAACCACCTTTTGCAATTTCAAAGCAAACTAACTTTTCCACATTCAATGCAAACCACCTTTTGCATTTTCGAAGCATTCCTCCTATTGCATTTTCAAAGCGTACCACCTTTTGCATTTTCAAAGCAAACCACCTTTTGTATTTTCAAAGCAAACCACC
The DNA here is from genome assembly GCA_035221665.1 of Okamejei kenojei. NCBI lineage: Eukaryota > Metazoa > Chordata > Chondrichthyes > Rajiformes > Rajidae > Okamejei > Okamejei kenojei. Next base: position 73,982 of record JAVHYY010000629.1, read on the forward strand.
TATTTGCATTTTCAAAGCAACCCGTTTGTATTTTCAAGGCATACCTTTTGCATTTTTAAAGCAAACCTTTTGCATTTTCAAAGCAAACCTTTTGCATTTTCAAAACAAACAATTTGCATTCTCAAGGCAAAACACTTTTGCATTTTCAATGTAAACCAACTGTTGCATTTTCAAAGCAAACCGCCTTTTGCGTTTTCAAAGCAAACCACCTTTTGCATTTTCAAAGCAAACCACCTATTGCATTTTCGAAGCAAACCACGTTTTGCATTTTCAAGCAAAGCAGCTTTTGCATTTTAAAGCAAACCATTTGCATTTTCAAACCAAACCTATTGCGTTTTCAAACCAAACCAGCATTTTGCATTTTCGAAGCAAACCACCATTTTGCATTTTCAAACCAAACCACTTTTTGTATATCTAAACCAAACCACCATTTGCATTTTCAAACAAAAACACCTTTTTTTTTCTTTTTCAAAGCAACCTCTTTGCATTTTCGAAGCAAACCACTTTTGGCATTTTCAAAGCAAACCATCTTTTGCATTTCATTGCAAATAACCTTTTACATTTTCAGTGAAAACGACATTTTACATTTTCAAAGCAAATCTTTTTACATTTTCAAACGAATCCTTTTGCAATTTCCAAACCAAACCTTTTGCATTTTCCAAATCAAACATTTTGCATTTACAAACCAAACCAATTTTGCATTTCTAACCTAGACCAATATTTGCAAAGACCAATATTTTCAAAGCAAACTGCATTTTTGCATTTTTCAAACCGAACCACATTTTTGCATTTTCAAAGCAAACCACCGTTTGCATTTTAATAGCAAACCACCCTTTGCATTTTCAAGCAAACCTCCGTTTGCATTTTCAGAGCAATCCCTTTGCATATTAAAGGAAACATTTTGCATTTTCAAAGCAAACACTTTGCATGCTCAAAGGAAACCACTTTTTTCCATTTTCAAAAAAAACCTTTGCATTTTCAAACAAAACATTTTGCGTTTTCAAACTAAACCACCTTTTGCAATTTCAAAGCAAACTAACTTTTCAACATTCAATGCAAACCACATTTTGTATTTTCGAAGCATACCACCTATTGCATTTTCAAAGCGTACCACCTTTTGCATTTTCAATGCAAACCTTCTTTTGCATTTTCAAAGCAAACCTTTTGCATTTTCAATCCAAACATTTTACATTTTCAAACCATACTTTTGCATTTTCCAAACCAAACCTTTTGCATATTCAAACCAATCCTTTTGCATTTTCCAACAGAACCACCTTTTGCATTTTTAAAGTAAACAGCCTTTTTGCACTTTCAAAGCAAACCACCGTTTGTATTATAAAATCAAACCTTTTGCATTTTCAAAGGAAACATTCGCATTTCCAACTTTTGCATTTCTAACCCAAACCAACATTTGCATTTTCAAACCAAAGCACGTTTTTTTTCATTTTCAAAGCAAACCACCTTTTGCATTTTTACAGCAAACCAATTTTTGAATTTTCAAAGCAACACCTTTGCATTTTCAAAGCAACCTTTTGCATTTTCCAAACCAAACCTTTTGCATTTTCGTAACCAAACATTTTGCATTTTGAAACCAAACCTTTTGCATTTTTAAAGCGAACCACCTTTTACATTTTCAAAGCAAACCACCTTTTGCATTTTCAGAGCAAAACCACCTTTTGGATATTCAAAGCCAACCACATTTTGCATTTCCAAACTACCTTTGGCATTTTCAAAGCAAAACACTGTATGCATTTTCAAAGCAAACCACGTTTTTGCATTTTCAATGCAACTCATTTGCATTTCAAAGCAACTCCTTTGCATTTTCAAAGCAACCCTTTTGCATTTTCAAAGCAAACGCTTTGCATTCTCAAAGCAAAACACATGTTGCATTTTCAAAGCAAACCACCTTATCATTTCCAAAGCAAACCACCTTTTGCGTTTTCAAAGCAAACCACATTTTGCATTTTCAAAGCAAACCACCTATTGCATTTTCGAAGGAAACCTTTTGCATTTTCTAAGAAAACCCTTTGCATTTTCAAAGCAAATCCTTTGCATTTCCAAACCCAAACTGACATTTGCATTTTTGAAACCAAATCGCATTTTTTGCGTTTTCAAAGCAAACCACCGTTAGCATTTTCAATGCAAACCACCTTTTGCATTTTCAAAGCAATGCACCATTTCCATTTTTAAACAAACCACCTTTGGCATTTTCAAAGCAAACCACCGTTTGCATTTGCAAACCAAACCAACATTTGCATTTTCAAAGCAAACAACCATATTGAATTTTCTAACCAAACAACCTTTTGTATTTCTAAACCAAACCACCATTTGCATTTTCAAACAAAATCATATTTTTGCATTTTCAAAGCAAACCATCTTTTGCATTTTCAAAGCAAACCATCTTTTGCATTTTCAAAGCAAACCATCTTTTGCATTTTCATTGCAAAGAACCTTTTACATTTTCATTGCAAACGACCTTTTGCATTTTAAAAGCAAACTTTTACATTTCAAACAAATCCTTTTGCATTTTCCAAACCAATCATTTTGCATTTTCAAAGCAAACCTTTTACATTTTCAAACGAATCCTTTTGCATTTCTAAACCAAACACTTTGCATTTTCAAACCTAACCGTTTGCATTTTAAAACCGAACCAGATTTTGCATTTCCTAAGCAAACCACCGTTTGCATGTCAAAAGCAAATATTTTGCATTTACAAACCAAACCAACTTTTGCATTTCTAACCTAAAACCAATATTTGCATTTTCAAAGCAAACCACATTTTTGCATTTTCAAACCGAACCACATTTTGCATTTTCAAAGCAAGCCACCTTTTGCATTTTAATAGCAAACCACCTTTTGCATTTTCAAAGCAAACCACCGTTTGCATTTTCATAGCAATCCCTTTGCATATTAAAGGAAACATTTTGCATTTTCAAAGCAAACACTTTGCATGCTCAAAGCAAACTCTTTGCATTCTCAAATCAATCCACCTTTTGTATTTTCAAAGTAAAACCACCTTTTGCATTTTCAAAGCAATCCTGATGTTTTTGAAGGCCAACATGCCATTAGCCTTTGTGATAATATCCATGTAATTTATGCATATGTGCTGTACTCATTCTCATTACATGCTCAGCCTCGCGCATATAATTATGTAAATTGTTCAGTTACCTTTAACGTGGAAATAAATCATTCTTGCTTTTGATCCCAACACGAGTGTGCGTGGAGCCATCTTTCTCCGTCTAATATATGCTAGTTTTTACGTAACATTAAGCAGACACATATCAATAACATGGTTGATGCTGTTAAAGTGAGGATTTTTGGATACAATGGACGCTATGATGATTAACGGATGGAAGAGGCGGCACAGGCCATTCCATCTTTCCACGTGGCTCCACCACACAATCTAAAAGGTCACAGAGAGGCGGGTGGAAGAGTGGAACATGTTTAAACAAATGTACGAAAATTATCATTGCATGACTACTGCCCCATAGAGTATCTCCCTATCAGTACTACAACAAAGTGTGTTACATCAGTACTACTCCACACGGTCACTCCGTCATTACAACCCCACAGTGTGTCATTTCATCAGAACTATCCCACAGCGTGACACTTCATCAGTAGTATTTCACAGTGTCATTTCATCAGTACTACTGCACAATGTGTCACGTCATCAGAACCACCCCATCGTGTGTCACTCCATCAGTACTATCCCACAGTGTATCACGCTAATCGTACTATCCTATTAATTGTAACTCCAACCTGACTACCCCCACCGTGTCTCTCCATCGGTAGTACCCCACCGTGCGTCAATAACATTAGTACTACGCCAGCGTGTGTATCTCCATCAGTACTACTCCACCATGTGTCCACAAGATTAGTACTACCCCACCATGTGTCTCTCTATCAACACTATCCAACAGTATCGTTCCACCAGTACTATACAAGTGTGCCATTCCATCCGTTCTATCTACGGTGTGTCTCTGTGTCAGTACTACCGCATAGTATGTCACTGTATCGGTACTTCCCCACAGTGTTTCACTACATGGTATGACACCACAGTGTGTAATTCCATCAGTACTATCTAATTAGTGTGTCTCTACATCAGTACTAGCCCATAGTGATTCTCTATCAGTACTACCCCATAGCGCCTCTGTATCAGTACTACACCACAGAGTTTAACCACAACAGTACGACCCCACAGTGTGTCATTCCATCAGTACTATCCAAAAGTGTGTATCTCCATCAGTACTTCCCCATAGTGTTTCACTCCATCAGTACTACCCCACAGTATCTCATTTCTTCAGAAAAAACCCCGAGTGTGTCGTTCATCAGTTACTAACCCGCAGTGCGTCAGTCCATCAGTAATACGCCACAGTGCATCAGTCCATCAGTACTATCACACAGTGCGTCACTCCATTAGTATAGCACCACAGTGTGCCAGTCCATCAGTAACATACAACAGTTGTGCCAATCCATGAGTACTATTCTACAGTGTGCATCCCATCAATGCCACCCCGTTGGGAGCCACTCCACTAGTACTACACCACAGTGTGTCAATCCAGCTTAAATATCCCCACAGTGTCAATCCAGTTTAACTATCCCCACAGTGTCAATCAGTTTTAAATATAAATCCATCAGTACAACACAGTGTGGCATTCCATCTGAACGATCCCACTTTGTGTCAGTCCATCAGTATTGCTCCACTGTGAGTCACGTTCTCAATCTACCCCACATTGTGTCACTCCAACAATAATTCCAACAACGTGTCACTCCATTGGTGCTTTCCCCAAACCGCGTCATTGCATATTCCACACAAACGCACCCTCACATGCACTCCCAATCTCACACACTCACACAATTCACACAACTACCCACTCTTACGCCGGCAATGCACTGTTAAACACACACAAACATTACTCATACAACGCCACGCACTCAAAGTCACGGACACTGACACATCGAAACACAGACCCGTGGACACACCCACTCACGGAGGCACTTACATATTCACCTATTGCTATTCCATGAAGAAGGGGTCTTCATGTTCCCTGAAGAAGGGTCACGGACCCGAAACGTCGCCTTATGCAATTTCTACATAGATGCTGCCTCTCTACGCTGAGTTTTTTTCCTGCAGTTTTTTGTTTACTTACATATTCACGTACCCACACTCGCCCACACACTCTCGTATACTCACGAAACGCACACATTCTTACACAGTTCGTCGCAACGTCATATACGTTTCAATCTCACCAGCACACACTCACGCCACACACATAATACTTTCACACATCACTCATGCCCATGAAAACGTTCACACCACTAACACTAAAATACACTACTCTTAGTGTCACACACTGACATTAATGTGCACCATCACTCATCGTGTACACACTCATGCTGTCATAACTAGCGTAAACGCACACTCAAATACAGTCATAAGATTATAATCGATTGCAGCAGATTTAAGCTATTCGGTCCATCGAATCTACGCCGCCCGTTCAATCATGGCTGATCTATATTCCCCTCCTGACCCCATGGATGTATCATACATACACGCACACAATCACACAACACAAACTTCACGCACACAAGCAGGCACACACACACACAATACGCAAACATACACACGCACACACACACATAAGCACACGTACACACACACACTAGCACACGTACACACCTAGACACGGATGGTTGGTGGCACATACTTACCACACACGCACGTACACACACACCACACCACAATCACACACACCACACACAACCACACCACGCACACACACGCACACCAACCTCATACATTTAAAATCACAGGCACTCAAATTTACTTCTGGACTTGGTTCTCACATACAATTGATACACAATGCACTCACAACTACAGACATATAGATGCACTTAGCACTAAGAGACATCGCATTTATTTGCACACACGCACTAACATCACCCACGGGTAATTAATTACTCAACACACCATATACTCAGACACGCTCATGTTTTATCACATATCAAACAATTTGGTTATTCAAACATTCTCACAAAACTGACATTACCCACATCATTATCTATCTTCTTTAATTTTACTAAAACACTCTTCTTGAACACCTGCGGGTCTATCGTTTGTAAAATCTCAGTGTAGCACAAAAATCGCTCTCCTATATCGCTCTATGCTTTTTACGCAATTCTTTACTCATGTTTGCTCCGGCTCCACGCGCCCAGCGGTTTGTTCGATCGGTGAAACCAATAGAAAAGTTATGAATGTTTAAATATCGTGAAGATCAGCAGATAGGTCGTCTCGCCTGTCGTCATCCACGAAGAATGGTAAAGCCCCTTCCGGGGGCCAGGGAGCTAAAGCCAGGGGCCGGACGTGTATCAGTTACCCGGAAGACTTGAGTGAAGAGTTGAGTCAGAAAATGTTGTGTTCGCCGTGAGCGTGAACTGGACGAGAGCGTGCACCCATGCTGAGTAACTGCGAGTCTACGCCGTGAGTGACTGAACTTCAGTCAGCGCGTGAGTGAATGAACTTTGAATGTGCAAGTTGCTGACTGAAACATAGTCTACACCATGAGTGAAATGAACTGTGGTCTATGCGTGAGTGATTGGTAAACTGTGAGTCTGCGCCGTCAGTGACTGAACTTTGAGTCTGCACGCGTGATTGATGTTAGTCTGCACGCGTGAGAAACTCGTTTGTGAGTTCTACGCCGTGAGTAATGAACTGTGAGTCTGCGCGAGCTGGAGTTGCAGATGTCGCGATTATTCCGGAAACTCTCGCTCAGTGCATAAGTCGCGGTCATTCCGGAAGTTCGCTAATCCACACGCCGCGCTCAGCCAGTGTTGGTCGGATTCAAGAGAGTTTTTACTCTCATATATAAGGTTCCATGTGTGTGTGTGCACATGTGAGTGTGAGGAGTGGTGTGAGTGTGTGTGAGTGTGGTGTGAGTGTGTGTGCTGGTGATTGGTGCGTGTGTGTGAGTGTCGTGATTGTCTGGTCGTCGTGTCAGTTGATGGGGAGTAGTGAGAGATGGAGGGTGTGAGTGTGTGTGAGAGAGGGTGTGTGTGATGAGATGGAGGGTTGTGTGTATGAGTGAGATGGAGGATGTGTTGTGTGACGGAGGGCGTGTGTGTGCGAGAGATTGCAGGGTTTGTGTGTGACATGTGACGGGTTGGTGTGTGAGAGGTGGGAGGGTGTGTGCTGTGAGATGGAGAGTGTTTGTGTGACAGAGGTTGTGTGTGATGGTGAGTTGTGTGTGTGTGATGGAGGTATGGTTGGGTTTGTGGATAGAGGCTGTTGGTGTGTGATGAGGGTATGATGGAGGTATGTGTGTGTGTGTGGATTTGTAGGGTGCTTGTGCACACAAGTGAGTGAGTGAATTGCTGAAAACGGCGCGGTCAGTGAGGACATTTGCAGCCCCAGCGTGAGGAGTGAGTCACATGCCAGCAGAGCGTGAGTGAGTGAACTGCCAGCACAGGTGAATGAGTGACCTGCCGCCCACCAGCCGGTGAGTGAGTGAATGCCAACCACCAGCCTAGTGAAATAATGAACGTCAGCCTCCCATCGTAGTGTCTATCCTTCCCCATATTACCATACTCCCTCTTCTATCTATCCATCCCTCACCTCTTATCTATCAATCAATACCTCTTATCTATCATCCATCTCCCCTTATCTATAACCCCATCCTCCCCCTTCCTCTATCTATCATCCTCTCTCTTCAATTCCAATCCCTCCCTATCCCCTCCTCTATTATCCCATCTCCCTCTATCTATCTATTTCCATACTCCCCCTCTTTCTATCCATCCCCTTCCCCCCTCACAAATCCCTCCTATATC